>JBBGZY010003733.1:0-83665 GCA_037952925.1 Lithobates clamitans
CCTCCCTGCATCTCCACCCTAAACACCCAACTGACTGCATCTCCACCCTAAACACCCCACTGACTGCATCTCCACCCTAAACACCCCCCTCCCTGCATCTCCACCCTAAACACCCCCACTGACTGCATCTCCACCCTAAACACCCCCCTCCCTGCATCTCCACCCTAAACACCCCACTGACTGCATCTCCACCCTAAACACCCCCCTCCCTGCATCTCCACCCTAAACACCCCACTGACTGCATCTCCACCCTAAACACCCCACTGACTGCATCTCCACCCTAAACACCCCACTGACTGCATCTCCACCCTAAACACCCCACTGACTGCATCTCCACCCTAAACACCCCCCTCCCTGCATCTCCACCCTAAACACCCCACTGACTGCATCTCCACCCTAAACACCCCCCTCCCTGCATCTCCACCCTAAACACCCCACTGACTGCATCTCCACCCTAAACACCCCACTGACTGCATCTCCACCCTAAACACCCCCTCCCTGCATCTCCACCCTAAACACCCCCTCCCTGCATCTCCACCCTAAACACCCCACTGACTGCATCTCCACCCTAAACACCCCACTGACTGCATCTCCACCCTAAACACCCCCCTCCCTGCATCTCCACCCTAAACACCCCACTGACTGCATCTCCACCCTAAACACCCCCCTCCCTGCATCTCCACCCTAAACACCCCACTGACTGCATCTCCACCCTAAACACCCCACTGACTGCATCTCCACCCTAAACACCCCACTGACTGCATCTCCAACCCTAAACACCCCCCTCCCTGCATCTCCACCCTAAACACCCCACTGACTGCATCTCCACCCTAAACACCCCCTCCCTGCATCTCCACCCTAAACACCCCCCTCCCTGCATCTCCACCCTAAACACCCCACTGACTGCATCTCCACCCTAAACACCCCCCTCCTGTATCTCCACCCTAAACACCCCCCTCCCTGCATCTCCACCCTAAACACCCCACTGACTGCATCTCCACCCTAAACACCCCCCTCCCTGCATCTCCACCCTAAACACCCCACTGACTGCATCTCCACCCTAAACACCCCCCTCCCTGCATCTCCACCCTAAACACCCCACTGACTGCATCTCCACCCTAAACACCCCCACTGCACTGCATCTCCACCCTAAACACCCCCCTCCCTGCATCTCCACCCTAAACACCCCACTGACTGCATCTCCACCCTAAACACCCCCCTCCCTGCATCTCCACCCTAAACACCCCAACTGACTGCATCTCCACCCTAAACACCCCCTCCCTGTAACTCCACCCTAAACACCCCACTGACTGCATCTCCACCCTAAACACCCACTGACTGCATCTCCACCCTAAACACCCCACTGACTGCATCTCCACCCTAAACACCCCACTGACTGCATCTCCACCCTAAACACCCCACTGACTGCATCTCCACCCTAAACACCCCCCTCCCTGTATCTCCACCCTAAACACCCCCCTCCCTGTATCTCCACCCTAAACACCCCCCTCCCTGCATCTCCACCCTAAACACCCCACTGACTGCATCTCCACCCTAAACACCCCACTGACTGCATCTCCACCCTAAACACCCCCCTCCCTGCATCTCCACCCTAAACACCCCACTGACTGCATCTCCACCCTAAACACCCCCCTCCCTGCATCTCCACCCTAAACACCCCCCTCCCTGCATCTCCACCCTAAACACCCCCCTCCCTGCATCTCCACCCTAAACACCCCACTGACTGCATCTCCACCCTAAACACCCCCTCCCTGTATCTTCACCCTAAACACCCCACTGACTGCATCTCACCCTAAACACCCCCCCCCTGCATCTCCACCCTAAACACCCCCCTCCCTGCATCTCCACCCTAAACACCCCCCTCCCTGCATCTCCACCCTAAACACCCCACTGACTGCATCTCCACCCTAAACACCCCCTCCCTGCAATCTCCACCCTAAACACCCCACTGACTGCATCTCCACCCTAAACACCCCACTGACTGCATCTCCACCCTAAACACCCCCCTCCCTGCATCTCCACCCTAAACACCCCCCTCCCTGCATCTCCACCCTAAACACCCCCTCCCTGCATCTCCACCCTAAACACCCCACTGACTGCATCTCCACCCTAAACACCCCACTGACTGCATCTCCACCCTAAACACCCCACTGACTGCATCTCCACCCTAAACACCCCCTCCCTGCATCTCCACCCTAAACACCCCCCTCCCTGCATCTCCACCCTAAACACCCCCTCCCTGCATCTCCACCCTAAACACCCCACTGACTGCATCTCCACCCTAAACACCCCCCTCCCTGCATCTCCACCCTAAACACCCCACTGACTGCATCTCCACCCTAAACACCCCCACTGACTGCATCTCCACCCTAAACACCCCACTGACTGCATCTCCACCCTAAACACCCCCTCCCTGCATCTCCACCCTAAACACCCCACTGACTGCATCTCCACCCTAAACACCCCCTCCCTGCATCTCCACCCTAAACACCCCCCTCCCTGCATCTCCACCCTAAACACCCAACTGACTGCATCTCCACCCTAAACACCCAACTGACTGCATCTCCACCCTAAACACCCCACTGACTGCATCTCCACCCTAAACACCCCACTGACTGCATCTCCACCCTAAACACCCCCTCCCTGCATCTCCACCCTAAACACCCCACTGACTGCATCTCCACCCTAAACACCCCCCTCCCTGCATCTCCACCCTAAACACCCCCCTCCCTGCATCTCCACCCTAAACACCCCCCTCCCTGCATCTCCACCCTAAACACCCAACTGACTGCATCTCCACCCTAAACACCCAACTGACTGCATCTCCACCCTAAACACCCCACTGACTGCATCTCCACCCTAAACACCCCACTGACTGCATCTCCACCCTAAACACCCCCCTCCCTGCATCTCCACCCTAAACACCCCACTGACTGCATCTCCACCCTAAACACCCCCCTCCCTGCATCTCCACCCTAAACACCCCCCTCCCTGCATCTCCACCCTAAACACCCCCCTCCCTGCATCTCCACCCTAAACACCCAACTGACTGCATCTCCACCCTAAACACCCCACTGACTGCATCTCCACCCTAAACACCCCCCTCCCTGTATCTCCACCCTAAACACCCCCCTCCCTGTATCTCCACCCTAAACACCCCCCTCCCTGCATCTCCACCCTAAACACCCCACTGACTGCATCTCCACCCTAAACACCCCACTGACTGCATCTCCACCCTAAACACCCCACTGACTGCATCTCCACCCTAAACACCCCCCTCCCTGTATCTCCACCCTAAACACCCCCCTCCCTGCATCTCCACCCTAAACACCCCACTGACTGCATCTCCACCCTAAACACCCCCCTCCCTGCATCTCCACCCTAAACACCCCACTGACTGCATCTCCACCCTAAACACCCCACTGACTGCATCTCCACCCTAAACACCCCCCTCCCTGCATCTCCACCCTAAACACCCCACTGACTGCATCTCCACCCTAAACACCCCCCTCCCTGCATCTCCACCCTAAACACCCCTCCTGCATCTCCACCCTAAACACCCCACTGACTGCATCTCCACCCTAAACACCCCACTGACTGCATCTCCACCCTAAACACCCCCCTCCCTGTATCTCCACCCTAAACACCCCCCTCCCTGCATCTCCACCCTAAACACCCCCTCCCTGTATCTCCACCCTAAACACCCCCCTCCCTGTATCTCCACCCTAAACACCCCCCTCCCTGCATCTCCACCCTAAACACCCAACTGACTGCATCTCCACCCTAAACACCCCCCTCCCTGCATCTCCACCCTAAACACCCCCCTCCCTGCATCTCCACCCTAAACACCCCCCTCCCTGTATCTCCACCCTAAACACCCCACTGACTGCATCTCCACCCTAAACACCCCCCTCCCTGCATCTCCACCCTAAACACCCCACTGACTGCATCTCCACCCTAAACACCCCCTCCCTGCATCTCCACCCTAAACACCCCACTGACTGCATCTCCACCCTAAACACCCCACTGACTGCATCTCCACCCTAAACACCCCACTGACTGCATCTCCACCCTAAAACACCCCACTGACTGCATCTCCACCCTAAACACCCCCCTCCCTGCATCTCCACCCTAAACACCCCCCTCCCTGCATCTCCACCCTAAACACCCCACTGACTGCATCTCCACCCTAAACACCCCCCTCCCTGCATCTCCACCCTAAACACCCCACTGACTGCATCTCCACCCTAAACACCCCCCTCCCTGTATCTCCACCCTAAACACCCCCCTCCCTGCATCTCCACCCTAAACACCCCACTGACTGCATCTCCACCCTAAACACCCAACTGACTGCATCTCCACCCTAAACACCCCCCTCCCTGCATCTCCACCCTAAACACCCCACTGACTGCATCTCCACCCTAAACACCCCCCTCCCTGCATCTCCACCCTAAACACCCCCTCCCTGCATCTCCACCCTAAACACCCCACTGACTGCATCTCCACCCTAAACACCCCACTGACTGCATCTCCACCCTAAACACCCAACTGACTGCATCTCCACCCTAAACACCCCACTGACTGCATCTCCACCCTAAACACCCCCTCCCTGCATCTCCACCCTAAACACCCCCCTCCCTGCATCTCCACCCTAAACACCCCACTGACTGCATCTCCACCCTAAACACCCCCTCCCTGCATCTCCACCCTAAACACCCCACTGACTGCATCTCCACCCTAAACACCCCCTCCCTGCATCTCCACCCTAAACACCCCCCTCCCTGTATCTCCACCCTAAACACCCCCTCCCTGCATCTCCACCCTAAACACCCCACTGACTGCATCTCCACCCTAAACACCCCCTCCCTGCATCTCCACCCTAAACACCCCCTCCCTGCATCTCCACCCTAAACACCCCACTGACTGCATCTCCACCCTAAACACCCCCTCCCTGTATCTCCACCCTAAACACCCCACTGACTGCATCTCCACCCTAAACACCCCCCTCCCTGTATCTCCACCCTAAACACCCCCTCCCTGCATCTCCACCCTAAACACCCCCTCCCTGCATCTCCACCCTAAACACCCCACTGACTGCATCTCCACCCTAAACACCCCCCTCCCTGTATCTCCACCCTAAACACCCCACTGACTGCATCTCCACCCTAAACACCCCCCTCCCTGTATCTCCACCCTAAACACCCCACTGACTGCATCTCCACCCTAAACACCCCCTCCCTGTATCTCCACCCTAAACACCCCACTGACTGCATCTCCACCCTAAACACCCCCCTCCCTGCATCTCCACCCTAAACACCCCACTGACTGCATTTCCACCCTAAACACCCCACTGACTGCATCTCCACCCTAAACACCCCACTGACTGCATCTCCACCCTAAACACCCCCCTCCCTGCATCTCCACCCTAAACACCCCACTGACTGCATCTCCACCCTAAACACCCCCCTCCCTGTATCTCCACCCTAAACACCCCCCTCCCTGCATCTCCACCCTAAACACCCCACTGACTGCATCTCCACCCTAAACACCCAACTGACTGCATCTCCACCCTAAACACCCCCCTCCCTGCATCTCCACCCTAAACACCCCCTCCCTGCATCTCCACCCTAAACACCCCACTGACTGCATCTCCACCCTAAACACCCCACTGACTGCATCTCCACCCTAAACACCCCACTGACTGCATCTCCACCCTAAACACCCCACTGACTGCATCTCCACCCTAAACACCCCCCTCCCTGTATCTCCACCCTAAACACCCCCCTCCCTGTATCTCCACCCTAAACACCCCCCTCCCTGCATCTCCACCCTAAACACCCCACTGACTGCATCTCCACCCTAAACACCCCACTGACTGCATCTCCACCCTAAACACCCCCCTCCCTGCATCTCCACCCTAAACACCCCCCTCCCTGCATCTCCACCCTAAACACCCCCTCCCTGCATCTCCACCCTAAACACCCCCTCCCTGCATCTCCACCCTAAACACCCCCCTCCCTGCATCTCCACCCTAAACACCCCACTGACTGCATCTCCACCCTAAACACCGCACTGACTGCATCTCCACCCTAAACACCCAACTGACTGCATCTCCACCCTAAACACCCCCCTCCCTGCATCTCCACCCTAAACACCCCCCTCCCTGCATCTCCACCCTAAACACCCCCCTCCCTGCATCTCCACCCTAAACACCCCACTGACTGCATCTCCACCCTAAACACCGCACTGACTGCATCTCCACCCTAAACACCCCCCTCCCTGCATCTCCACCCTAAACACCCCCCTCCCTGCATCTCCACCCTAAACACCCCCCTCCCCCTGTATCTCCACCCTAAACACCCCACTGACTGCATCTCCACCCTAAACACCCAACTGACTGCATCTCCACCCTAAACACCCCCCTCCCTGTATCTCCACCCTAAACACCCCACTGACTGCATCTCCACCCTAAACACCCAACTGACTGCATCTCCACCCTAAACACCCCCCTCCCCTGCATCTCCACCCTAAACACCCCCCTCCCTGTATCTCCACCCTAAACACCCCCCTCCCTGTATCTCCACCCTAAACACCCCCTCCCTGCATCTCCACCCTAAACACCCCACTGACTGCATCTCCACCCTAAACACCCCACTGACTGCATCTCCACCCTAAACACCCCACTGACTGCATCTCCACCCTAAACACCCCACTGACTGCATCTCCACCCTAAACACCCCCCTCCCTGCATCTCCACCCTAAACACCCAACTGACTGCATCTCCACCCTAAACACCCCCTCCCTGCATCTCCACCCTAAACACCCCCCTCCCTGCATCTCCACCCTAAACACCCCACTGACTGCATCTCCACCCTAAACACCCCACTGACTGCATCTCCACCCTAAACACCCCACTGACTGCATCTCCACCCTAAACACCCCCCTCCCTGCATCTCCACCCTAAACACCCCACTGACTGCATCTCCACCCTAAACACCCCCTCCCTGCATCTCCACCCTAAACACCCCCCTCCCTGCATCTCCACCCTAAACACCCCACTGACTGCATCTCCACCCTAAACACCCCCTCCCTGCATCTCCACCCTAAACACCCCCCTCCCTGTATCTCCACCCTAAACACCCCACTGACTGCATCTCCACCCTAAACACCCCCCTCCCTGTATCTCCACCCTAAACACCCCCCTCCCTGCATCTCCACCCTAAACACCCCCCTCCCTGCATCTCCACCCTAAACACCCCACTGACTGCATCTCCACCCTAAACACCCCCTCCCTGCATCTCCACCCTAAACACCCCCTCCCTGCATCTCCACCCTAAACACCCCCCTCCCTGCATCTCCACCCTAAACACCCCACTGACTGCATCTCCACCCTAAACACCCCACTGACTGCATCTCCACCCTAAACACCCCACTGACTGCATCTCCACCCTAAACACCCCACTGACTGCATCTCCACCCTAAACACCCCACTGACTGCATCTCCACCCTAAACACCCCACTGACTGCATCTCCACCCTAAACACCCCCCTCCCTGCATCTCCACCCTAAACACCCAACTGACTGCATCTCCACCCTAAACACCCCACTGACTGCATCTCCACCCTAAACACCCCCCTCCCTGCATCTCCACCCTAAACACCCCACTGACTGCATCTCCACCCTAAACACCCCCCTCCCTGCATCTCCACCCTAAACACCCCACTGACTGCATCTCCACCCTAAACACCCCCCTCCCTGCATCTCCACCCTAAACACCCCACTGACTGCATCTCCACCCTAAACACCCCACTGACTGCATCTCCACCCTAAACACCCCCCTCCCTGCATCTCCACCCTAAACACCCCACTGACTGCATCTCCACCCTAAACACCCCACTGACTGCATCTCCACCCTAAACACCCCCCTCCCTGCATCTCCACCCTAAACACCCCCCTCCCTGCATCTCCACCCTAAACACCCCACTGACTGCATCTCCACCCTAAACACCCCCCTCCCTGCATCTCCACCCTAAACACCCCCCTCCCTGCATCTCCACCCTAAACACCCCCCTCCCTGCATCTCCACCCTAAACACCCCACTGACTGCATCTCCACCCTAAACACCCCCTCCCTGCATCTCCACCCTAAACACCCCCCTCCCTGCATCTCCACCCTAAACACCCCCTCCCTGCATCTCCACCCTAAACACCCCACTGACTGCATCTCCACCCTAAACACCCCCTCCCTGCATCTCCACCCTAAACACCCCCCTCCCTGCATCTCCACCCTAAACACCCCACTGACTGCATCTCCACCCTAAACACCCCACTGACTGCATCTCCACCCTAAACACCCCCCTCCCTGTATCTCCACCCTAAACACCCCACTGACTGCATCTCCACCCTAAACACCCCCTCCCTGCATCTCCACCCTAAACACCCCACTGACTGCATCTCCACCCTAAACACCCCCTCCCTGCATCTCCACCCTAAACACCCCCTCCCTGTATCTCCACCCTAAACAAATAACCTCTCTGTGCTAATTATGGGGTTAGTATGAGGAAGGGGGTCCTGTGTAATGATGGGGAGAGGGATGGTGGTAGGGAGGATTGGTTTTGTTTAACCATGGGAGGTATGTACTGTGATTCTGGGGCTGTATACTCCTGACACTGTGGGTGGAAGTTAGTTGGATAGAGGGGACGGAGTGGGTGGATTCTATAGTGGGTGGGGCTTAGGAGAAGTGGGATGGGTCAAAAGGAGGGGCGGGGTCTGGCGCCCCCCCATCCTAAAACTTCACCAGCCGCCACTGTGTGACGTGTGTACTCTATGTATATACCCCGATCTAGAGGTGTGACGTGTGTACTCTATGTATATACCCGGATCTAGAGCTGTGACGTGTGTACTCTATGTATATACCCCGATCTAGAGGTGTGACGTGTGTACTCTATGTATATACCCCGATCTAGAGCTGTGACGTGTGTACTCTATGTATATACCCCGATCTAGAGGTGTGACGTGTGTACTCTATGTATATATCCAGAGCTAGAGGTGTGACGTGTGTACTCTATGTATATACCCCGATCTAGAGGTGTGACGTGTGTACTCTATGTATATATACCCCGATCTAGAGGTGTGACGTGTGTACTCTATGTATATACCCCGATCTAGAGGTGTGACGTGTGTACTCTATGTATATACCCGGATCTAGAGCTGTGACGTGTGTACTCTATGTATATACCCCGATCTAGAGGTGTGACGTGTGTACTCTATGTATATACCCCGATCTAGAGCTGTGACGTGTGTACTCTATGTATATACCCCGATCTAGAGGTGTGACGTGTGTACTCTATGTATATATCCCGATCTAGAGGTGTGATGTGTGTACTCTATGTATATACCCCGATCTAGAGCTGTGACGTGTGTACTCTATGTATATATCTCGATCTAGAGGTGTGACATGTGTACTCTATTTATATACCCAGATCTAGAGGTGTGATGTGTGTACTCTATGTATATACCCAGATCTAGAGGTGTGATGTGTGTACTCTATGTATATACCCAGATCTAGAGGTGTGATGTGTGTACTCTATGTATATACCCAGATCTAGAGCTGTGCCGTGTGTACTCTATGTATATACCCCGATCTAGAGGTGTGACGTGTGTATCCTATGTATATATCTCGATCTAGAGGTGTGATGTGTGTACTCTATGTATATACCCCGATCTAGAGGTGTGACGTGTGTACTCTATGTATATACCCAGATCTAGAGGTGTGATGTGTGTACTCTATGTATATACCCAGATCTAGAGGTGTGATGTGTGTACTCTATGTATATACCCCGATCTAGAGCTGTGACGTGTGTACTCTATGTATATATCTCGATCTAGAGGTGTGACATGTGTACTCTATTTATATACCCAGATCTAGAGGTGTGATGTGTGTACTCTATGTATATACCCAGATCTAGAGTTGTGATGTGTGTACTCTATGTATATACCCAGATCTAGAGGTGTGATGTGTGTACTCTATGTATATACCCCGATCTAGAGGTGTGACGTGTGTATCCTATGTATATATCTCGATCTAGAGGTGTGATGTGTGTACTCTATGTATATACCCCGATCTAGAGGTGTGACGTGTGTACTCTATGTATATACCCAGATCTAGAGGTGTGATGTGTGTACTCTATGTATATACCCAGATCTAGAGGTGTGATGTGTGTACTCTATGTATATACCCAGATCTAGAGGTGTGATGTGTGTACTCTATGTATATACCCAGATCTAGAGGTGTGATGTGTGTACTCTATGTATATACCCCGATCTAGAGCTGTGACGTGTGTACTCTATGTATATACCCCGATCTAGAGGTGTGACGTGTGTACTCTATGTATATACCCAGATCTAGAGGTGTGATGTGTGTACTCTATGTATATACCCAGATCTAGAGGTGTGATGTGTGTACTCTATGTATATACCCAGATCTAGAGGTGTGATGTGTGTACTCTATGTATATACCCAGATCTAGAGGTGTGATGTGTGTACTCTATGTATATACCCCGATCTAGAGCTGTGACGTGTGTACTCTATGTATATACCCCGATCTAGAGGTGTGACGTGTGTACTCTCTGTATATATCCCGATCTAGAGGTGTGACGTGTGTACTCTATATATATATATAGCTAGAGGTGTGATGTGTGTACTCTATGTATATACCCCGATCTAGAGGTGTGACGTGTGTACTCTATGTATATATCCCGATCTAGAGGTGTGACGTGTGTACTCTATGTATATATCCCGATCTAGAGCTGTGATGTGTGTACTCTATGTATATACCCTGATCTAGAGGTGTGACGTGTGTACTCTATGTATATATCCCGATCTAGAGCTGTGATGTGTGTACTCTATGTATATATCCAGAGCTAGAGGTGTGACGTGTGTACTCTATGTATATACCCCGATCTAGAGGTGTGACGTGTGTACTCTATGTATATACCCCGATCTAGAGGTGTGACGTGTGTACTCTATGTATATATCTCGATCTAGAGGTGTGACGTGTGTACTCTATGTATATACCCAGATCTAGAGGTGTGATGTGTGTACTCTATGTATATACCCAGATCTAGAGTTGTGATGTGTGTACTCTATGTATATACCCAGATCTAGAGGTGTGATGTGTGTACTCTATGTATATACCCAGATCTAGAGGTGTGATGTGTGTACTCTATGTATATACCCAGATCTAGAGGTGTGATGTGTGTACTCTATGTATATACCCAGATCTAGAGGTGTGATGTGTGTACTCTATGTATATACCCCGATCTAGAGGTGTGACGTGTGTATCCTATGTATATATCTCGATCTAGAGGTGTGATGTGTGTACTCTATGTATATACCCCGATCTAGAGGTGTGATGTGTGTACTCTATGTATATACCCCGATCTAGAGGTGTGATGTGTGTACTCTATGTATATACCCCGATCTAGAGCTGTGACGTGTGTACTCTATGTATATATATATAGCTAGAGCTGTGACGTGTGTACTCTATGTATATATCCCGATCTAGAGGTGTGACGTGTGTACTCTATGTATATACCCGATCTAGAGGTGTGACGTGTGTATCCTATGTATATATCTCGATCTAGAGCTGTGATGTGTGTACTCTATGTATATACCCCGATCTAGAGGTGTGACGTGTGTACTCTATGTATATATCCCGATCTAGAGCTGTGATGTGTGTACTCTATGTATATATCCCGATCTAGAGGTGTGACGTGTGTACTCTATGTATATATCCCGATCTAGAGCTGTGATGTGTGTACTCTATGTATATACCCCGATCTAGAGGTGTGACGTGTGTACTCTATGTATATATCCCGATCTAGAGCTGTGATGTGTGTACTCTATGTATATACCCCGATCTAGAGGTGTGACGTGTGTACTCTATGTATATACCCGGATCTAGAGGTGTGACGTGTGTACTCTATGTATATATCCAGAGCTAGAGGTGTGACGTGTGTACTCTATGTATATACCCCGATCTAGAGGTGTGACGTGTGTACTCTATGTATATATCTCGATCTAGAGGTGTGACGTGTGTACTCTATGTATATACCCAGATCTAGAGGTGTGATGTGTGTACTCTATGTATATACCCAGATCTAGAGTTGTGATGTGTGTACTCTATGTATATACCCAGATCTAGAGGTGTGATGTGTGTACTCTATGTATATACCCAGATCTAGAGGTGTGATGTGTGTACTCTATGTATATACCCAGATCTAGAGGTGTGATGTGTGTACTCTATGTATATACCCCGATCTAGAGGTGTGATGTGTGTACTCTATGTATATACCCCGATCTAGAGGTGTGACGTGTGTATCCTATGTATATATCTCGATCTAGAGGTGTGATGTGTGTACTCTATGTATATACCCCGATCTAGAGGTGTGATGTGTGTACTCTATGTATATATCCCGATCTAGAGGTGTGACGTGTGTACTCTATGTATATATCTCGATGTAGAGGTGTGATGTGTGTACTCTATGTATATACCCCGATCTAGAGGTGTGACGTGTGTACTCTATGTATATATCTCGATCTAGAGGTGTGATGTGTGTACTCTATGTATATACTCGGATCTAGAGGTGTGATGTGTGTACTCTATGTATATACCCCGATCTAGAGCTGTGACATGTGTACTCTATGTATATACCCCGATCTAGAGCTATGACGTGTGTACTCTATGTATATACCCGGATCTAGAGGTGTGACGTGTGTACTCTATGTATATACCCTGATCTAGAGGTGTGATGTGTGTACTCTATGTATATATCCAGATCTAGAGGTGTGATGTGTGTACTCTATGTATATACCCGGATCTAGAGCTGTGACATGTGTACTCTATGTATATACCCGGATCTAGAGGTGTGATGTGTGTACTCTATGTATATACCCCGATCTAGAGCTGTGACATGTGTACTCTATGTATATACCCGGATCTAGAGGTGTGATGTGTGTACTCTATGTATATACCCCGATCTAGAGCTGTGACGTGTGTACTCTATGTATATACCCCGATCTAGAGGTGTGACGTGTGTACTCTATGTATATATCTCGATCTAGAGGTGTGATGTGTGTACTCTATGTATATACCCCGATCTAGAGGTGTGACGTGTGTACTCTATGTATATACCCCGATCTAGAGGTGTGACGTGTGTACTCTATGTATATACCCTGATCTAGAGGTGTGATGTGTGTACTCTATGTATATACCCCAATCTAGAGCTGTGACGTGTGTACTCTATGTATATACCCCGATCTAGAGGTGTGATGTGTGTACTCTATGTATATATCCCGATCTAGAGGTGTGATGTGTGTACTCTATGTATATACCCCGATCTAGAGCTGTGACGTGTGTACTCTATGTATATACCCGGATCTAGAGGTGTGACGTGTGTACTCTATGTATATACCCTGATCTAGAGGTGTGATGTGTGTACTCTATGTATATACCCCAATCTAGAGCTGTGACGTGTGTACTCTATGTATATACCCCGATCTAGAGGTGTGATGTGTGTACTCTATGTATATACCCCGATCTAGAGCTGTGATGTGTGTACTCTATGTATATACCCGGATCTAGAGCTGTGACGTGTGTACTCTATGTATATATATATAGCTAGAGCTGTGACGTGTGTACTCTATGTATATACCCCGATCTAGAGGTGTGACGTGTGTACTCTATGTATATACCCGGATCTAGAGCTGTGATGTGTGTACTCTATATATATATATATATATATATATATATATATAGCTAGAGCTGTGACGTGTGTACTCTATGTATATACCCCGATCTAGAGGTGTGACATGTGTACTCTATGTATATACCCCGATCTAGAGGTGTGACGTGTGTACTCTATGTATATCCCCCGATCTAGAGCTGTGCCGTGTGTATCCTATGTATATACATGGATCTAGAGGTGTGCCGTGTGTACTCTATGTATATAGCTAGAGGTGTGACGTGTGTATCCTATGTATATACCCGGATCTAGAGGTGTGACGTGTGTACTCTATGTATATACCCGGATCTAGAGCTGTGACGTGTGTACTCTATGTATATACCCCGATCTAGAGGTGTGCCGTGTGTATCCTATGTATATACCCCGATCTAGAGGTGTGATGTGTGTACTCTATGTATATACCCCGATCTAGAGGTGTGACATGTGTACTCTATGTATATACCCGATCTAGAGGTGTGATGTGTGTACTCTATGTATATACCCGATCTAGAGGTGTGATGTGTATACTCTATGTATATACTATATACTACTGTCCTATATATATCTCTAATTACTATATCCCCCGTATATACCCAGATATAGAAATGTGACCTGTATACTCTCTGTATATACTATATACCACTGTCCTATATATCTCTATATACTAGATCCCCCGTATATACCCAGATATGGAGGTGTGACGTATGTACTCTCTGTATATACTATATACCACTGTCCTATATATATATATATATATATATATATATTCTATTTCTTCATGCAGACTTGTAAAGTTGCTGAGAGGTCCACCTTAAGGTCTGCCTGGAGTTCTGCTGTGAAGCCTTGATTGCTGAGCTCTTCTTGTCCAGGATAGGGACTCTTACGTCTTCCCTTCTTCTTGTCCAGGATAGGGACTCTTACGTCTTCCCTTCTTCTTGTCACAGGATAGGGACTCTTACGTCTTCCCTTCTTCTTGTCACAGGATAGGGACTCTTACGTCTTCCCTTCTTCTTGTCCAGGATAGGGACTCTTACGTCTTCCCTTCTTCTTGTCCAGGATAGGGACTCTTACGTCTTCCCTTCTTCTTGTCCAGGATAGGGACTCTTACGTCTTCCCTTCTTCTTGTCTAGGATAGGGACTCTTACGTCTTCCCTTCTTCTTGTCCAGGATAGGGACTCTTACGTCTTCCCTTCTTCTTGTCCAGGATAGGGACTCTTACGTCTTCCCTTCTTCTTGTCCAGGATAGGGACTCTTACGTCTTCCCTTCTTCTTGTCCAGGATAGGGACTCTTACGTCTTCCCTTCTTCTTGTCCAGGATAGGGACTCTTACGTCTTCCCTTCTTCTTGTCACAGGATAGGGACTCTTACGTCTTCCCTTCTTCTTGTCACAGGATAGGGACTCTTAGGTCTTCCCTTCTTCTTGTCCAGGATAGGGACTCTTACGTCTTCCCTTCTTCTTGTCCAGGATAGGGACTCTTACGTCTTCCCTTCTTCTTGTCCAGGATAGGGACTCTTACGTCTTCCCTTCTTCTTGTCCAGGATAGGGACTCTTACGTCTTCCCTTCTTCTTGTCCAGGATAGGGACTCTTACGTCTTCCCTTCTTCTTGTCCAGGATAGGGACTCTTACGTCTTCCCTTCTTCTTGTCCAGGATAGGGACTCTTATGTCTTCCCTTCTTCTTGTCACAGGAAGAATACCTCAGCTCCTTGTTAAGTGAACATTAAGAGAAAGATGAAGTGGAGCAACAAAGAGCGCTGAGTGCCAAAGCCTGCCGAAGATCCTCCAAGGGTAAGTACTAGCAGATAACAGCCCCTGCTTCACCACAGCCACACACTTTATTTTCTATCAAAGCTGCTGCTAGAATGGAAATCACCTTGCCTTAAGTGTGGACCCCCGAGCAGAGGAAATATTATGGCACTTACTGGGCATGGACACGCCTTGGCCTCCCCTTTCCAACCCTCTAACCACCCTATTGGTCTGTGTAGCTTCCTGTCATACATGTACTGCATTATGACCACTAGATGGAGCTGAGGATCATCCTTATTTTCTTATTCCTGCTGGGGGGATGTCAGTGTCAGGATGGGGGGTGTCGGTGTAATATTCCTGGGGGGACGTCAGTGTCAGGATGGGGGGTGTCGGTGTAATATTCCTTGGGGGACGTCAGTGTCAGGATGGGGGGTGTCGGTGTAATATTCCTGGGGGGTGTCAGGATGGGGGGTGTCGGTGTAATATTCCTGGGGGGACGTCAGTGTCAGGATGGGGGGTGTCGGTGTAATATTCCTGGGGGGATGTCAGTGTCAGGATGGGGGGTGTCGGTGTAATATTCCTGGGGGGATGTCAGTGTCAGGATGGGGGCGTGTTGGTGTAATATTCCTGGGGGGATGTCAGTGTCAGGATGGGGGGTGTCGGTGTAATATTCCTGGGGGGACGTCAGTGTCGGGATGGGGGGTGCCGGTGTAATATTCCTTGGGGGACGTCAGTGTCAGGATGGGGGGTGTCGGTGTAATATTCCTGCTGGGGGGACGTCATTGTCAGGATGGGGGGTGTCGGTGTAATATTCCTGCTGGGGGGGTATGTGTGTAATATTCCTGCTGGGGGGGTATGTGTGTAATATTCATGTTGGGTGGGTATGGGTGTAATATTCATGTTGGGGGGACGTCAGTGTCAGGATGGGGGGGTGTCGGTGTAATATTCCTGCTGGGGGGTATGTGTGTAATATTCCTGGGGGGGTGTCAGGATGGGGGGTGTCAGTGTAATATTCCTGCTGGGGGGTATGTGTGTAATATTCCTGGGGGGTGTCAGGATGGGGGGTGTCGGTGTAATATTCCTGGGGGGATGTCAGTGTCAGGATGGGGGGTGTCGGTGTAATATTCCTGCTGGGGGGACGTCATTGTCAGGATGGGGGGGTGTCGGTGTAATATTTCTGCTGGGGGGACGTCATTGTCAGGATAGGGGGGTATGTGTGTAATATTCCTGCTGGGAGGGTGTCGGTGTAATATTCATGTTGGGTGGGTATGGGTGTAATATTCATGTTGGGGCTTGTCGGTGTAATATTCCTGTTGGGGGAGTATGGGTGTAATATTCATGTTGGTGGGGTATGGGTGTAATATTCATGTTGGGGGGGTATGGGTGTAATATTCATGTTGGGGGGAGTATGGGTGTAATATTCATGTTGGGGGGGTATGGGTGTAATATTCATGTTGGGGGGAGTATGGGTGTAATATTCATGTTGGGGGGGTATGGGTGTATTATTCATGTTGGGGCTTGTCGGTGTAATATTCCTGCTGGGGGGAGTATGGGTGTAATATTCATGTTGGGGGGTATTATTCATGTTGGGGGGACGTTTGTGCAGGAAGTTCTTGTCGTATGATGGACACGGCGAGGATTTGGTCACACCTAGGTGTTCTGGATTCCCGAATCGGTGCAAAACGCAGCACACACTTGCGATCCCTTTACTTTCAATATCATCCCAATCGAGGCATGATTTTGCCGCGATTGTTGCCTGACGGCCTATGGAAAATAGGCGTCCAGCAATTTTTTTTGTGTGATTTGTCAGGTGACAATATTGTCCCATGATTGGGGTGCCATTGAAAATAACTGGATCACAATCTGGAATCGCAGTAATTCCGCCCGCGATCCGGAAGGCCTAGGTGTGATCACAGCCTAAGCGTCTTCTATCGGTTGCTGGGTTCACCTTCTATAGGTTCTGGGGGAACATTTTCTTCCTCAAACATACCACACATTCGCTTCATTCTTCATTCCACCCTTGTATAGCACTTTTCTCTCTGAGGACTCCAAGTATTGGAGAAGGCATTGGCCGGGAATCGAACCCGGGTCAGCTGCTTGAAAGGCAGCTATGCTCACCACTGCACCACCAACGCAAGGTAGCATGTTTTTGTAGTGTGGGAGGAAACCGGAGTACCCGGAGGAAACCCACGCAAGCACAGGGAGAACATGCAAACTCCATGCAGATAGTGTCCTGGTCAGGATTTGAACCACGGACCCCAGTGCTGCAAGGCTAACCCCTAAGCCTCTGTGCTGCCAGTATGCGGCCTCTGTTCTCTAAGGCCCGCCCCCGCTGAATGGAGTTCATCAATTATGTCCACTCAAAGCGCCTCCAGAAGAAATCCAAACTTATCCTAAACTGCAATCTATGTATATAACACTCCAAAACACACCCAAAGAATACCGGCCTCCAACCTCCCCTCGCCCGAGGGGGAGTATGGAAGAGGGAGAGAGGGAGGAAAGGAGGGGGGAGGAGAGGTTAGGAGTAAGGAAGGGGTGTGGGGGTTCCCCCCAACCCTCACCCCCTTCTTTCTCCAACCTCCCCCCCTTTTCCTCCCTCTCTCCCTCTTCCATACTCCCCCTTGTTCTTCAGGTGATTATGTTTTGACAACGTATTGTCGAACCTTAAAGCTGCTGCAGAAAGGTAAATAGAGGGCTGATGGGAAGACCCTCCGGTTACTGGAGTGGCAGCTCGCACAAGTGTAGGGACCTGTGTTGGTACAGCCGTACCTGGTCCCAGGGAGGCTTCCTCAGACTTTTTGTTGAGTCTTCTTCTAGGAACAGCCAATTGTCTTGTTTGTCCAGCTACATTGATAGTTGGTGATTCAGAAGTTCCAAAAACGAAAATGGAGGGCTGATGGGAAAACCCTCTGGTTACTGAAGTGGCAGCCACCAGTGTAGGGACCTGTGTTGGTACAGCCATACCTGGTCCCTCGGGAGGGTTCCTTAGAATTTTTGTTGAGTCTTCTTCTAGGAACAGTCAATCATCTTGTTTGTCCATTTACATTCATAGTTGGTGATTCAGAAGCTCCAAAAAGGGAAATAGAGGGCTGATGGGAAGGCCCTCTGGATACTGGAGTGGCAGCCGCCACTAGTGTAGGGACCTGTGTTGGGACCTTATCCTAAACTGCAATCTATGTATATAACACTCCAAAACACACCCAAAGAATACCGGCCTCCAACCTCCCCTCAGCCGGTCCAACACACGCCCGAGGGGGAGTATGGAAGAGGGAGAGAGGGAGGAAAGGAGGGGGGAAGAGAGGTCAGGAGTAAGGAAGGGGTGTGGGGGTTCCCCCCAACCCTCACCCCCTTCTTTCTCCAACCTTCCCCCCCTTTTCCTCCCTCTCTCCCTCTTCCATACTCCCCCTTGTTCTTCAGGTGATTATGTTTTGGCGATGTATTGTCGAACCTTAAAGCTGCTGCAGAAAGGTAAATAGAGGGCTGATGGGAAGACCCTCCGGTTACTGGAGTGGCAGCTCGCACCAGTGTAGGGACCTGTGTTGGTACAGCCGTACCTGGTCCCAGGGAGGCTTCCTCAGACTTTTTGTTGAGTCTTCTTCTAGGAACAGCCAATTGTCTTGTTTGTCCAGCTGCATTGATAGTTGGTGATTCAGAAGTTCCAAAAACGAAAATGGAGGGCTGATGGGAAAACTCTCTGGTTATTGAAGTGGCAGCCACCAGTGTAGGGACCTGTGTTGGTACAGCCATACCTGGTCCCTCGGGAGGGTTCCTTAGAATTTTTGTTGAGTCTTCTTCTAGGAACAGTCAATCATCTTGTTTGTCTATTTACATTCATAGTTGGTGATTCAGAAGCTCCAAAAAGGGAAATAGAGGGCTGATGGGAAGGCCCTCTGGATACTGGAGTGGCAGCCGCCACCAGTGTAGGGACCTGTGTTGGTAAAGCCGTACCTGGTCCCTGGGAGGGTTCCTCAGACTTTTAGTTGAGTCTGTGATTCAGAAGCTGCTGATGAACGTCACATTCTGCCAGAGTCTCAGTGGTAACGCCACAATCTGCCGGTGTCTTAGTGGGAAAGTTACATTCTGCCCGAGTCTCAACAGAATCGTTGCATGCTGGAGGAGTCTCAATGTGAATGACACGTGGTTGATTTAACATTTTTTCCACCCTTTTGGTTATTTTCTTTCCCAACAGAGCTGCACCCTGCTCATTTAAGTGCAGTCCATCCCTGCTGTAGAGCAAGTGACCAATTGAAAAGTCAGTCCAGGTCTCCATGAAGCCAAACCCCTCCTTCCTGCACCAGTTCTTCAGCCACTTGCTAAGCTCCCTAAGCTCCTGTTGCCTCCTTGGTGTGGCTCGAGGTACAGGCAGTATTTCTGAAAATGCTGCCTTGGAGGTCCTTTTCTTCAATATAGCCCCTAAGTCCCTGAAATCATTTTGTAGGGTGCTCCATTTTCTTCTAATGTTGTCATTGGTTCCAATATGTACCATGACAACTGGATCCTCCCCAGCCCCATCCAACAATCCATCCATCCGATCTGCAATGTCCCGAACTCGTGCGACTGGGAAACAATATACTGTTCGTTGATCGCGGTCATTCTGACAGATTGCCCTCTCTGTCCCTCTAATAACAGAGTCACCTATCACCAGGATCTGCCTATCCTTTTCTTTAAGCTTGCCCTCATCTTCATGGGAGGAGATATTCAAATGGCTGCCCTGGTATTTTGGTGGGTTCTCAACATGAACCTCATATTGTGCTGTAGTCTCAACATGAATGTGACATTCAGGCGGTGTCTCAATGTGAATGTCACATGCTGGTGGAGTATCCGTGTGAATGTCACATGCCGGTGGAGTATCTGTGTGAACGTCACATGCTGGTGGAGTCTCCATGTGAACTACACATGCTGGTGGAGGCTCCGCGTGAACGTCACAAGCAGGTGGTGTCTCCGTGTGAACGTCACATGCTGGTGGCGTCTCTGTGTGAACGTCACATGCTAGTGGAATCTCCATGTGAACATCCCATGCTGGTGAAGTCTCTGTGTTAACGTCACATGCTGATGGTGTCTTCGTGTGAACGTCACATGCTGGTGGCGTCTCCGTGTGAACGTCACATGCTGGTGGTGGATTTAACATTTTTTCCACCCTTTTGGTTATTTTCTTTCCCAACAGAGCTGCACCCTGCTCGTTTAAGTGCAGTCCATCCCTGCTGTAGAGCAAGTGACCAATTAAAAAGTCAGTCCAGGTCTCCATGAAGCCAAACCCCTCCTTCCTGCACCAGTTCTTCAGCCACTTGCTAAGCTCCCTAAGCTCCTGTTGCCTCCTTGGTGTGGCTCGAGGTACAGGCAGTATTTCTGAAAATGCTGCCTTGGAGGTCCTTTTCTTCAATATAGCCCCTAAGTCCCTGAAATCATTTTGTAGGGTGCTCCATTTTCTTCTAATGTTGTCATTGGTTCCAATATGTACCATGACAACTGGATCCTCCCCAGCCCCATCCAACAATCTGTCCATCCGATCTGCAATGTCCCAAACTCGTGCGACTGGGAAACAATATACTGTTCGTTGATCGCGGTCATTCTGACAGATTGCCCTCTCTGTCCCTCTAATAACAGAGTCACCTATCACCAGGATCTGCCTATCCTTTTCTTTAAGCTTGCCCTCATCTTCATGGGAGGAGATATTCAAATGGCTGCCCTGGTATTTTGGTGGGTTCTCAACATGAACCTCACATTGTGCTGTAGTCTCAACATGAATGTGACACTCAGGTGGTGTCTCAATGTGAATGTCACATGCTGGTGGAGTATCCGTGTGAACGTCACATGCTGGTGGAGACTCCGTGTGAACTACACATGCTGGTGGTGTCTCCGTGTGAACGTCACATGCTGGTGGAATCTCCATGTGAACATCCCATGCTGGTGAAGTCTCCGTATTAACGTCACATGCTGGTGGCGTCTCTGTGTGAACGTCACATGCTGGTGGCGTCTCCCTGTGAACGTCACATGCTGGTGGCGTCTCCGTGTGAACGTCACATGCTGGTGGCGTCTCCGTGTGAACTTCACATGCTGGTGGCGTCTCCGTGTGAACATCACATGCTGGTGGTGTCTCTATGTGAACGTCACATGCTTTTGGGCACTCCTTGTGAACATCACATGCTGGTGGAGTCTCAATGTAGCTTTCATATTCTGTCTCGCTCACTGGGGTAGTCCTGCCTTGTGAGCTGTGTCTGCAGTAAATACCGCGTACATCTGCAATAAAAAAGAAGAGTCAGATTTAGCACCTTCACCTACTTACAGAGTATTGTCAGGGTATGGAAGAGTATTGGCAGGGCATTGCAGAGTATTGGCACTGCTGCCATTCGAACTCTCCCCTCCACTGTACAGATCAGTACACAGAAGGGAGAGAGGAACCGGCGTCGTGACTAGAGGTCGACCGATATATCGGCCGGCCGATATATCGGCCGATATTTGGCGTTTTTTACTTAATCGGCATCGGCCGATTGTGCTGATAAAAAAGGCCGATTGTAACTTCAGCCGTGACTTGCAAATGACTTCTGTAATAGACGTTAAAGCAAGTTGCCTTAAGTTATCTGTGAAGTTTTCTTCTCTCCTCCTCTGGGCAGCCAAGTCTGATAAGAAGATACATTGTATCTCTTTCAGGTTCTTTTTATCAATAGACTGAACTCCGTGGAGAAGTTTTCAGTTTAACCATTTAAAGACTAAATCTTTTCTGACACTTGTTGCTTACAAGTAAAAATCCTGTATTTTCTGCTAGAAAATCACTTAGAACCCCCAAACATTATATATCTTTTTTTAGCAGAGACCCTAGGGAATAAAATGGTGATTGTTGCAATATTTTATGTCACACGGTATTTGCGCAGCGGTCTTTCAAACGCAATTTTTACAAAAAAAAATACAGTAATGAATTTAAAAAAAACCTAAGCAGTAAAGTTAGCCCATTTTTTTTCGTCCAAAAGTTTTGATTACCTGTTTTTGTGTATTTAATATTTAAGATAGGTTTTTTTTTTTTTTCTAAATTATACATACAAGTGAACTGATTGGAGGTTTGTTTTGTTTAATGTTTAAATGAAAAAAAAATTCTGTATTACTTAAGGCTGCTTTCACACTGGAGCGGGCAGGCGTTGATGGTAAAACGCTGCTAGTTTTAGCGGCGCTTTACCGTCATTTTAGAGGCGCTATTCGGCTGCTAGCGGGGCGCTTATAACCCAGCTAGCGGCCGAGGAAGGGGTTAAATGCACCCCTGAAGCGCCACTGCCAAAACGCTTTGCAGGCGCTTCGGCAGCGGTGCGCGTTCATTTCAATGGGCAGGAGTGGTGGAGCAGCGGTATACACCGCTCCAAAGATGCCGTTTGCAGGACTTTTTTTTTTACATCCTGCCAGCGCATCGCCTCAGTGTGACAGCACTCGGGATATCAAACTGAGACTGCAGGGGAGCCGTTTTACAGGCGCTTTACAGGTGCTATTTTTAGCCCAAAAGCGCCTGAAAAACGCCCCAGTGTGAAAGGGGTATAACTGTTAGATTTTATGAGATGAAGGGGAAAAAGAAAAAAAAAAAAATCGGCCAAATATATCGGCCCAAAAAAATCGGCATCACATATCGGCCATCGGCCACCGCGATTTCCAAATATCGGCATCGGCATCGGCCAGAGAAAAACCCATATCGGTCGACCTCTAGTCGTGACATGACGCTGGCTTGTTACAAGTGATCGCTCCGTCATTTGACGGAGTGATCACGTGGTAGATGGCCGCCGCTCCGGAGCTAGGCCGAAGCCATGGCCTTTCCTATGGCCGAGGCCACAGAGCCCTCTGCGGATCGCGCGTGTCCAGATCCGCGGAGGTTGATCCGTACGGATCACGGATCAATGACGATCTGTTGCAACCCTAATATTCATTGAACATATTTATGTTGTTATATCTTTTTGATACACATTTACTTTGATAACAGAAATGTTAATTTACGGTCATGCATACTTACTAAAAATTCTTTATGCAAATTTTTGGAATTATTGTTGTTTATTTTTTATTTTGATTGTATTTGTCTTTTTCTAGCTACATATTGCTTTGTGAGCTCCTGAAGAAGCTGAAAAGTGAAACATGTCAAGCAACAAGCATCACGCTGGTTACAGTAACTACTTTATGTGTATATTGTACATGTGCACTGAATTGTCTTTATGAAATGTGGACAACATTCATTGTCCCCCCGTTTCTTTTAAAACTTTGGACTCCAATAACGATGTTTTTATAACAAAATATATTTTTGTGTGTTTTGGCACCATTAAAGTAGATCCTGTTCCTTTAAAGCCTGTTAGACCCCTTTCACACTGGGGCGGTTTGCAGGCATTATTGCGCTAAAAATACTGCCTGCAAACCGCCCCAAAACAGCCTCCACTGTTTGTTCAGTGTGAAAGCCCGAGGGCTTTCACACTGAAGCGGTGCGCTGGCAGGAGAAGAAAAAATCTCCTGCAAGCCGCATCTTTGGAGCGATGAAGGAGTGGTGTATTCACCGCTCCTAAACCGCTACTGCCCATTGAAATCTATGGGACAGCGCGGCTATACCGCGCAATACGAGTGGTTTTAACCCTTTTTCGGCCGCCAGCGGGGGGTTAATACCGCACCGCTAGCGGCCGAATACCGCGGTAAAACAGCGCTAAAAATAGCGCTGTTTTACCGCCGACGCCCCCTACCGCCCCAGTGTGAAAGCAGCCTTATAGAGCACAGTGCTTGTGCTGTGTATGAAATAGCTGGCTGATCCTACCAGTTTCTACCCTCCACCCTCTGCGCTGACTCCCATGTATCAGGGCTGCAGAGTCCTAACACCGGAGTCCTGACAGAGGCTTCTTACCACTTGATCATCGCGTGAACCTGGAAGTGTCGGTAAACGGCATTCCTCGGTTCGTGCTGACAGGGAGAGCCAATCGGCAGCTCTCTCTGTCAGAGGGGGGGTCTGTGCTGATAATCAGCACATTGATTATCAGTGCAGCCCCCATGAGAGGTGCCCAACAACTGCCAGCAGTGCCCCCTCAAAGTCTCTCAGTGCCCACCACAGTGCCAATCAGTGCCCACCACAGTGCCAATCAGTGCCCATCACAGTCCCCACCACAGTGCCAATAAGTGCCCATCAGTGCTGCATATCAGTGCCCATCAGTGCTGCATATCAGTGCACATCAGTGCTGCATATCAGTGCACATCAGTGAAGGAGAAAACAACATTTTATGACAAAATAAGAAAAAAGTTCTTTGTTCAAAAATTGGGTCTTTTTTAGTTAGTCTTTTTTAGCAAAAAATAACCCCCCCCCCCCAGAGATAATGAAATACCAGCAAAAGAAAGCTCTATTTGTGGGAAGAAAATGATAAAAATGTAGTTTGGCTACAGTGTTGTATGACCGCGTAATTGTCATTCAAAGTGGGACAGCGCTGAAAGCTGATAATTGTCCTGGGCAGGAAGGGGGGGAAGTGCCGGTATTGAAGTGGTGAATCTTCAACTGCCATAATGCTGCACATGTGATCTGTTATGACAGCAGCCATTGGATGGTTTGACAGTTTGGTTGAGAGCACAACCAATGTGACAGTTAGCATTCCCGACATGCCAGAAATAGAAATGTTTTTTGAAAGTGTTAAATCGATGGGATTCCTTCCTCTTTAATACAAGTAGAAAGTGTTTTATTTATAAATAACGCACAGGCACGAGGATGCAGATTTTTATCTGACAGAGGAGATGATATAAAGATCAAATTGTGGCTTATCAATCACTTTAATATCCCTTCTGTTCTATAATTCTATGAAAACAAATAATCAATAATTAGATCGATGAGTGTAGGTGACTTATCCAGAGTACTTTTTGTATCTATCACTATCCATAACACTTACCAATTTCGGTGTCTGTAGCTCGGTGATGTCCATTGACTTTACAGCCGGAACCGAAACATCCAACAACGGCTCTGAAACAGCCGCGCACAATTCTCTTCATTTTGGGGGGCTTTTTGGTTGGGGTATCTGCAGGCTGGTCACTGATACCTCCTACCATTGCCCCTCCTTTGCTGGCTTTCTCTTTGGTGTTTTTCAGAGAAAGAAGCCGATTACATTTAAATCGGTTCATTATTAAGAATAAAGAAACTCGCTTTAAATGTATGACAATAGAAATCGCAATGAAATTGAATCGAACAAAATCCAATCCAATAAAATCGCAAGAAATATCTCAGGAGAGATAAGAAGCGTCTCTTCACTGGTCAGTGATCTCTGAGCTTCTGAGAGCTCACTGACCTACTTCTGGCTATATAGAGACTCAGCCTATGACATCATAGGCAGAGAATTAAGGGACCAATCAGATCGCAGAGTGCAGTCAGGTGACCTTTTTTTTTTTTTTTTTTGAAAAATAACTGACGATTTTTCTTAAAGGAGCCACGTCCTTATTTGTGAGCTTTGTGAATTCATATACGGCTCCTGGAAGAACATGTTATTGTGAATGAGATTTAACCCTTACAGTCCCATGGCTGAAATAAAGATCTCTATTCTTATGATAACATTGTGAATGGAGCCTTAGAAATTCTCCATCAAATCTTTTCTTTTCTTTTATCATTATTACACACCAATTATTTCTCCATTTTTAACCCTTTCACTGCCAAATCAAATGTTTTCCCTTTCATTTATGAAACCAATTCCCCTCCCTCTTTTGTTTTTAACCCTTGCACTACAAAATCTTTTTTTTTTCATCTTTAACCCTTTCTATGAACCATTTTTTTTTCAAAACAGATTTTTGTACGTTTTTTTAAAAAAAACGTACAAAATTTTTAACCCTTTTACAGACAAAACCAAAATGTGTTTTTTACATTTCTTGCCCAAATGTAAAATTATCACTAAAGGAAAACTTGTTTATGGTTAGTGTTGGATGGAGTGGAGAGGGATTAGAGCCCCTGTCAGGTTTTTATTGCTGTCTGCGCCCCCTTTAGGGAGATTCATTCTCTTCAACTGCCAAATTCTTTCAGTTTTTAACCCTTTCACTACCAAACTAAATTGTTTATTTGTTTCAACCCTTTAACTGTCAAACCAAGTAACCCCTCCCCCTCCCCTCCCCCTACACACACACACATTTTAACTGCCACTTTCACTGCCAAATCTTTTTTTTTTTTAATTTCTCCCCCATTTGTTACATTATAAATAAAGGAAAATGTTTTTATTGTTAGTGTTGGATGGAGTGGAGAGGGATTAGAACCCCTGTCAGGTTTTTATTGCTGTCTGCGCCCCCTTTAGGGAGCTTCATTCTCTCTATTTACCAACAAAAGTGAAAGAAACATTCCAGATTTTGGGTTGTCACCAGAACAGGAATTAGAGGGGAAATCCTCCAATGGGGACACTAGTTCTGGTGACACCCAGGGATGATGTCACTTTGGGAGGATTTCTCTCACTTCCTGTTGTCTCCTTCCGTTTGTATCCCGGAGATCTCCTGTATCGGTTCTTTATATTTATCATTATATAGAGAGATTTCAGAATAAATGGCCTTTTTTATAAAACTTTACATACTAACTAAATTATATATCACTCTTTTTTAGATTAATCGATTAATGGCCTTAAACAATAATCAGCCAACTAATCGATTATGAAAATAATCGTTAGTTGCAGCCCTAGTGTGTGTGTATATTATATATATGTGGGGGGGGGGGGGGGGGGTGACATGCGTTGTGATATATGTATGTGTGTATATTATATATATATCACAATGCATGTCACCCCCTCCCCCCACACATATTATATATATATATATATATATATATATATATATATATATATATATATATATATATATATATATATATAAATATCACTAACCAATAGCGAAGCTCGGTGGGAATTTCAGGTGCTGGAAGATCCAGACTCCCAGTATAACAAATACATTTCCTTCTTTGTTGGTGTTCAGAAGATTCCGTATCTGATAAATATTCTTTATCCAAATCATCCCCATTATTATATTATCAAATAATCAGCAAAACTCCTTCCTTCTCCCTCCGATCTCTATCACAGTCTGATTGTGTATGTGACGTTTCTATGGTAATATTTCCATCCCATAATAATATCATCCATTCCTTCCTTCCCCCAAATGTCACCTCTGCACCCCACAAAGAGAACATTTCTTTATTTTATTTTTTATTTGGATTTCTTGTCCACTGCAGATAAAAAATGGGGGAGGGGAGTGGGAGGGGGAGGAGTCATACTGATCAGTTATCTCCCCAAAACACAATGATTGCACATTAATAACTAATATCTCTTCAATATCACTCCAATAATATATATATATATAAAGATCACCCCAATAATAATAATAATACATATCATCCCAATAATAATAATATATATATCACCCCAATAATATATATATAGATCACCCCAATAATAATAATATATATATATATATTATTAGAGTGATCTATATACACATTAGGAGTCTGCTGCTGCCTGATGTCATCACTGGACTCCTCCCCCTACTGCCTTATATGGACTTGTTTACTCCTTATATGCAAATGAGGCAGCTGGCTGGGGCTGCGTCGCCATGACAATAACTGACATGACTGCACTGGACCTCCTATGGGAAGGATTGTGTATGTGACGTTTCTATGGTAATATCTCCATCCCATAATAATACCATCCATTCCTTCCTGTCTAAAGACTTCATTCACAAGGCCGGAAGAGACGGATATTGTGATCCCCCAATAAATTATTGGGGTGATATATATATATATTATTATTATTGGGGTGATATATATAAATATATCAGTGGGGGGGGGGGGTAAATATGTTATGAACGATGATGAGTTATTTAATTTATTGATCAATTTTGGATTGGAGGATTGGATATTATAGCGCCCCGTACCCCATTATTTCTATGATTTATATTGCTGGGGGGAGGGTACAATTACTATCATATATCAGTGATTGGGAGGGGGGTCACCTATTTCTGGTATATAGTATATATCCATTACCCGACTATTCCTCACTAGGGATGAGCTTCGTGTTCGAGTCGAACCCATGTTCGACTCGAACATCGGCTGTTCGACCGTCCGTCGAATTGCGAACGTTATGGGCCGTTCGCGCCAAATTCGTGTGGCGCGTCACGGCCCATAATTCACTGCGGCATCGCAGTGCATTGCTGGCTGATGATTGGCCAAGCATGCACTATGACCCGCATGCTTGGCCAATCACAGCGCCGTCAGTAGAGAGAGCTGTAATTGGCCAAAGCCAGGGTGGCTTTGGCCAATTATGGCTCAGGGGATTTAGTACACACCCCACACTATATAAGGCCGCCTGCACGGCGGCCCTGTGTAGTGTGTGTTCCGGCGTTGAAAGAGATAGACAGAGAGAGAGACAGTGTCATTTGATTTGAGTTAGCTAGATTAGGCTAGATCTGTTCCTGCTATTTACATTTAATGCAGTGCGTCCTGCTCACAGTGTTCAGCTAGATCCGTTCCTGCTATTTACATTTAGTGCAGTCAGTGCGTCCTGCTCACAGTGTTCAGCTAGATCTGTTCCTGCTATTTACATTGAGTGCAGTGCGTCCTGCTCACAGTGTTCAGCTAGATCTGTTCCTGCTATTTACATTTAGTGCAGTGCGTCCTGCTCACAGTGTTCAGCTAGATCTGTTCCTGCTATTTACATTTAGTGCAGTCAGTGCGTCCTGCTCACAGTGTTCAGCTAGATCTGTTCCTGCTATTTACATTTAGTGCAGTGCGTCCTGCTCACAGTGTTCAGCTAGATCCGTTCCTGCTATTTACATTTAGTGCAGTGCGTCCTGCTCACAGTGTTCAGCTAGATCTGTTCCTGCTATTTACATTTAGTGCAGTGCGTCCTGCTCACAGTGTTCAGCTAGATCTGTTCCTGCTATTTACATTTAGTGCAGTGCGTCCTGCTCACAGTGTTCAGCTAGATCCGTTCCTGCTATTTACATTTAGTGCAGTGCGTCCTGCTCACAGTGTTCAGCTAGATCCGTTCCTGCTATTTACATTTAGTGCAGTGCGTCCTGCTCACAGTGTTCAGCTAGATCTGTTCCTGCTATTTACATTTAGTGCAGTGCGTCCTGCTCACAGTGTTCAGCTAGATCCGTTCCTGCTATTTACATTTAGTGCAGTGCGTCCTGCTCACAGTGTTCAGCTAGATCTGTTCCTGCTATTTACATTTAGTGCAGTGCGTCCTGCTCACAGTGTTCAGCTAGATCCGTTCCTGCTATTTACATTTAGTGCAGTGCGACCTGCTCACAGTGTTCAGCTAGATCTGTTCCTGCTATTTACATTTAGTGCAGTCAGTGCGTCCTGCTCACAGTGTTCAGCTAGATCTGTTCCTGCTATTTACATTTAGTGCAGTGCGTCCTGCTCACAGTGTTCAGCTAGATCCGTTCCTGCTATTTACATTTAGTGCAGTGCGTCCTGCTCACAGTGTTCAGCTAGATCTGTTCCTGCTATTTACATTTAGTGCAGTGCGTCCTGCTCACAGTGTTCAGCTAGATCCGTTCCTGCTATTTACATTTAGTGCAGTGCGTCCTGCTCACAGTGTTCAGCTAGATCTGTTCCTGCTATTTACATTTAGTGCAGTGCGTCCTGCTCACAGTGTTCAGCTAGATCCGTTCCTGCTATTTACATTTAGTGCAGTGCGTCCTGCTCACAGTGTTCAGCTAGATCTGTTCCTGCTATTTACATTTAGTGCAGTGCGTCCTGCTCACAGTGTTCAGCTAGATCCGTTCCTGCTATTTACATTTAGTGCAGTCAGTGCGTCCTGCTCACAGTGTTCAGCTAGATCCGTTCCTGCTATTTACATTTAGTGCAGTCAGTGCGTCCTGCTCACAGTGTTCAGCTAGATCTGTTCCTGCTATTTACATTTAGTGCAGTCAGTGCGTCCTGCTCACAGTGTTCAGCTAGATCCGTTCCTGTTATCTTCCTACTGACAGGCAGGCTTGTCTGGTTACAGTATATAAAGCTACCTGAAGAAAATTACAGGTGTTCTATCCCAGCTTAGTGCAGCTACAGGCCATTAGTATGTCTGGAAGGCCAAGAAGGAGAGGCAGACAGTCACAAGCCAATAAGAGAGGGCAAGCAGGCTCTGTGTCTAGTGCTGGTTGTGGAGACGGTGCATCCTCATCAGCCCGTGGCCATGGGACACGCTTGGCCTTTTTTTCGGCAGCTGGCCGTGTTGAGCCGCAACATGCGGAAGACTTGGTCGAGTGGATGACCAAGCCGTCCTCATCCTCCTCATCCTCTCTCACCCATGCCCAGGGTGCTTTGTCTGGCAAAGCAGCGGCCTCTTCCCTCAGCTCAATGTCATCAGTGACTCCTTCCCTAGCTCCACCATGTCCTCCTGAGGATTCCCTCGAACTGTTTGACCACAGTGTTGGGTACATGCTCCAGGAGGATGCCCAGCGTTTGGAAGGCTCTGATGATGATACTGAGCTCGATGAAGGCAGTAACATGAGCACGGACAGAGGGGGTGCCCAAGAAGGACAGCAATCTGGCAGTCATGCTCCCCCTGCTGCAGCATACTGCCAGGTTTGCTCCAGTGATGAGGAGGGAGGGGATGATGAGGTCACTGACTCAACGTGGGTGCCTGATAGGAGAGAGGAGGAGGAGGAGGAGGAGGAGGCGGCACATCACCAACGAGGCAGGATGCCCTCCAGGGGCCAGCCTAAGGGCAGCACATTGACTGCATCACACCCCAAAGCTCCACATGTGCAGGGCGCTGCAGTCTCTGCGCGTTATTCAAAAAGTTCTTTGGTATGGGCCTTTTTTGAGACGAGTGCATCAGATCGCACCGCTGCTATTTGCAACATATGTCTCAAGCGTATCTCGCGTGGCCAAAACATCTCCCGCTTGGGTACCACATGCTTGACCAGACATATGTTGACCTGCCATGCAGTTCGTTGGCAAGCATATCTAAAAGACCCACACCAAAGAACAAAGAGGATCTCTCCTTGCTCCTCATCAGCTGAGATTTCCAACCCCACTAGACCTTCAGTCCTCTCTGAGACCTGCAGTGAGAGGAATGAAGGTGTAGAATTAGGTGTGTCACAGCCAAGTACTTGTGGGCAATCTGCTTTTGGTACACCGACGTCAGATTGTACCAGGCAAATTTCCCTGCCCCAGCTGCTGCACCGCCGAAAGAAGTTTGCTCCCAGCCGTCCACATGCCCAGCGGTTGAATGCTAGCTTGGCAAAATTGCTAGCACTTCAACTGCTGCCTTTTCAGTTGGTAGACTCTGCCCCCTTCCGTTAGTTTGTGGAATGTGCGGTTCCTCAGTGGCAGGTACCCAAACGCCACTTTTTCTCACGGAAGGCGATTCCGGCTCTCTACCGGCATGTGGAAGGCAATGTCCATGCCTCGCTGGACAGGGCGGTCAGCGGTAAGGTGCATATTACCGCTGACTCATGGTCCAGCAGGCATGGACAGGGACGTTACTTAAGTTTCACGGCGCATTGGGTGACTCTGCTGGCAGCTGGGAAGGATGCAGGACAAGGTGCAGTAGTGTTGGAGGTTGTTCCGCCACCACGCCTCCAAAATGCTGATTGTGACACACCTCTCTCCTCCACCCCCTCCTCTTCTTCTTCCTCCATGGCCTCTTCCTCGGAACCAGCGGTGCTCCGTAGGCGTTCAAGGGGCTACGCAAGTACGCAGGCCAAAAGATGCCATGCGGTGCTTGAGCTGGTGTGCTTGGGGGACAGGAGCCACACTGGGGCAGAGGTTCTGTCAGCTCTGCAGGGGCAGGTTCAGAGGTGGTTGACGCCACGCCAACTTAAGGCAGGAATGGTGGTTTGCGACAATGGCACCAACCTCCTCTCTGCCCTCCGACAGGGACAACTGACCCATGTGCCCTGTTTGGCTCACGTCCTTAACTTGGTGGTGCAGCGGTTCTTGGGCAGGTACCCGGGCTTACAGGATGTCCTGAGGCAGGCCAGGAAAGTCTGTGTGCATTTCCGCCGGTCATATAATGCCAGTGCTCGGCTGACGGACCTCCAAAAGGAGTTTAACCTGCCCAAGAACCGCCTAATCTGTGACATGCCCACCAGGTGGAACTCGACGTTGGCCATGCTGCAGCGGCTGCACACGCAGCAGAGGGCCATCAATGAGTACCTGTGCGACTATGGCACCAGGACAGGGTCAGGGGACCTTGTTTTTTTTTCCCCACGCCAGTGGGCCATGATCAGGGATGCATGCACTGTCCTGTCACCATTCGAGGAGGCCACGAGGATGGTGAGCACTGACAGTGCATGCATCAGTGACACTGTCCCCCTTGTCCACCTGTTGGAGCACACGCTGCGTGGAATAATGGACAGGGCACTTGAGGCAGAACAGAGGCAGGAAGAGGAGGACTTCCTTAGCTCTCAAGGCCCCCTTTATCCAGACAGTGTTCCTGCGTGCCCGCCGATCACACAGGAAGAGGACGAGGAGGAGGAGGAGGAGGAGGAGGAGGAAGATTGTGTCAGTATGGAGGTGGAGCCTGGCACTCAGCATCAGCAGTCTTTAAGGGATCAGTCCCAAGGAACACATGGGCTTGTACGTGGCTGGGAGGAGGTGGCTGCGGACGTTGTTGTCCTTAGTGACCCAGAGGACTCCGGACCGAATGCCTCAGCAAACCTACGCTGCATGGCCTCCCTGATCCTGCAAAGCCTGCGTAAGGATCCTCGTATTCGTGGTATCAAGGAGAAGGACCAATACTGGCTGGCAACCCTCCTTGATCCACGTTACAAGGGTAAGGTTGCGGACCTTATCTTGCCATCGCAGAGGGAGCAGAGGATGAAACATCTTCGGGAGGCCTTGCAGAAAGGTCTGTGCAACGCGCTCCCAGAGACTGGGAGGTTACAAACTCCTGTTTCTGGACAACGTGTTGCTGAGGCTTCGGTCAGTCAAAGAAGGAGCGGTGGAGAAGGTGGCCGTCTGACCGATGCGTTCAGACAATTTTTTGGTCCGCAGCCCCAAGGTATGATCGGTTCCAGCAACCATCGCCAGCGTCTGTTTTACATGGTGCAGGAATACCTAGGGGCAAGATCAGACTTGGACACCTTTCCCACCGAAAATCCTCTGGGTTACTGGGTCTTGAGGATGGATCACTGGCCAGAGCTTGCACAGTATGCAATTGAGCTACTGGCCTGTCCTGCATCCAGCGTTCTTTCGGAACGCACATTCAGTGCTGCTGGAGGCGTGGTAACCGATCACAGGGTGCGTCTGTCCACTGACTCGGTCGATCGGCTGACCTTCATAAAAATGAATCAGTCTTGGATCACCACCAGCTACCAAGCACCTGATGCTGATGTAACTGAATAATTTTTTTCAGATCCCTTCAAAGACTGCCTATGCTGATGCTGAGTGACTATCCCTGAGTAATTATCCTCTTCCTCCTCAATCATCACGCTGATAGCTTGCATTTTTGGTTCTGGGCGCCACCACCAGTGCCTAAGGCACAATTTTTCAGCCCCTGTTTAACAGGGGCGTGTAATTACAATTTTTGATGTAATACTTTGCAGCAGGGCTCGTTCCTGCATTCCAACTAGAGTGTCTGTGAGGGGTTGCAGTGTTGTGGCACCAGCACCAGTGCCTAAGGCCCAATTTTTCTGCCCCTGTCTAACAGGGGCGTGTAATTACAATTTTTGATGCAATACTTTGCAGCAGGGCTCGTTCCTGCGTTCCAACTAGAGTGTCTGTGAGGGGTTGCAGTGTTGTGGCACCAGCACCAGTGCCTAAGACCCAATTTTTCTGCCCCTGTCTAACAGGGGCGTGTAATTACAATTTTTGATGCAATTCTTTGCAGCAGGGCTCGTTCCTGCGTTCCAACTAGAGTGTCTGTGAGGGGTTGCAGTGTTGTGGCACCAGCACCAGTGCCTAAGGCCCAATTTTTCTGCCCCTGTATAACAGGGGCGTGTAATTACAATTTTTGATGCAATACTTTGCAGCAGGGCTCGTTCCTGCGTTCCAACTAGAGTGTCTGTGAGGGGTTGCAGTGTTGTGGCACCAGCACCAGTGCCTAAGGCCTAATTTTTCAGCTCCTGTTCAACAGGGGCGTGTAATTACAATTCTTGATCTAATATTTCACAGCAGGGCCCTGTGAGGGCTTACAGTGTTTTGGCCACAGCAACACCTAAGGCCCAAATTTCTGCTGAGTATATAGGGCAGGACCCTACTTTCAAACATCTAACTTACAAACGACTCCTACTTGCAAACGGAAGGAGACAACAGGAAGTGAGATGAAATCTACCCCTAGGAAGGGAAATTCTCTCCTGTAAGAGTTGATATGGGAAAACAATTTCTCCTTTCCACTGATGCTTTCCAATCCTTGTTCCACAAAAAAACCCAAATTTTCAAAAAACATTTTTCATTGGGACAAAAAAGTGAGGTGAAATCTTCTGAAGAGGAGGAAAGACGCAAAACAAATGTCACAGGGGTGATAACCCTTCCCTATGTTTTCCAAAAAGCTTAGAAAAGATTTTTTGGCTGGAGCTAAACACGTTAAAAATGTTCAAAATTACAAACAGATTCTACTTAACAACAAACCTACAGTCCCTGTCTTGTTTGCACCGCCTGTATACTGCTGTTCAGAGTATATAGGGACCTTTCCTTATTTTAATTTGGGTGCGGGGTTCCCCTTAATATCCATACAAGACCCAAAGGGCCTGGTAATGGACTGGGGGGTACCCATGCCGTTTGTCTCACTGATTTTCATCCATATTGCCATGACCCGACATTACATTAAACCCGCAAGCAGTTTTAAATGAGATTTTTTCCTTTAAAAATGACATTTGGTGCAGGGACTGTTCTAAACATGGGAAACACGCGTCACTTTACAGGCATACTATAGACACCCCCCAGGTACGATATTTAAAGGAATATTTCACTTTTTTTTTTTTACTTTAAGCATCATTAAAATCACTGCTCCCGAAAAAACGGCCGTTTTTAAAAGTTTTTTTTGCATTGATACATGTCCCCTGGGGTAGGACCCGGGTCCCCACACCCTTTTTAGAACAATACCATGCAAATTAGCCTTTAAAATGAGCACTTTTGATTTCGAACGTTCGAGTTCCATAAACGTCAATGGGGTTCTAACGTTCGTGCGAACTTGCGGTCCGTTCGCAGGTTCTGGTGCGAACCGAACCGGGGGTTGTTCGGCTCATCCCTATTCCTCACCATACACACCTCTGATAGTTCTATTGACAATCAATCACCCCTTCATATAATAAATGTCACTTTATTACACCCCCTATAAGAAAGCTACATCTGTCTGTATAATCACTGGGGGGGAGGGGGGGTGTAATGATCACTGGGGGGGGTTATAATTGCTGTCAATGACCCCAATGTTGGGGGTTATAATTGCGGTCAGTGACCCCAATGTTGGGGGTTATAATTGCGGTCAGTGACCCCAATGTTGGGGGGTTATAATTGCTGTTAGTGACCCCAATGTTGGGGGTTATAATTGCTGCCAGTGACCCCAATGTTGGGGGTTATAATTGCGGTCAGTGACCCCAATGTTGGGGGGTTATAATTGCTGCCAGTGACCCCAATGTTGGGGGTTATAATTACTGCCAGTGACCCCAATGTTGGGGGGTTATAATTGCTGCCAGTGACCCCAATGTTGGGGGTAATAATTGCTGCCAGTGACCCCAATGTTGGGGGTTATAATTGTTGCCAGTGACCCCAATGTTGGGGGTTATAATTGCTGTCAGTGACCCCAATGTTGGGGGTTATAATTGCGGTCAGTGACCCCAATGTTGGGGGGTTATAATTGCGGTCAGTGATCCCAATGTTGGGGGTTATAATTGTTGCCAGTGACCCCAATGTTGGGGGGTTATAATTGTTGCCAGTGACCCCAATGTTGGGGGTTATAATTGCGGTCAGTGACCCCAGTGTTGGGGGGTTATAATTGCTGCCAGTGACCCCAATGTTGGGGGTTATAATTGCTGCCAGTGACCCCAATGTTGGGGGGTTATAATTGTTGCCAGTGACCCCAATGTTGGGGGTTTATAATTGCGGTCAGTGACCCCAATGTTGGGGGTTATAATTGCGGTCAGTGACCCCAATGTTGGGGGTTATAATTGCGGTCAGTGACCCCAGTGTTGGGGGGTTATAATTACTGCCAGTGACCCCAATGTTGGGGGTTATAATTGTTGCCAGTGACCCCAATGTTGGGGGGTTATAATTGTTGCCAGTGACCCCAATGTTGGGGGTTATAATTGCGGTCAGTGACCCCAATGTTGGGGGGTTATAATTGCTGCCAGTGACCCCAATGTTGGGGGTTATAATTGCGGTCAGTGACCCCAATGTTGGGGGGTTATAATTGCTGTCAGTGATCCCAATGTTGGGGGGTTATAATTGTTGCCAGTGACCCCAATGTTGGGGGTTTATAATTGCGGTCAGTGACCCCAATGTTGGGAGGTTATAATTGTTGCCAGTGACCCCAATGTTGGGGGGTTATAATTGCGGTCAGTGATCCCAATGTTGGGGGGTTATAATTGTTGCCAGTGACCCCAATGTTGGGGGTTATAATTGCTGTCAGTGACCCCAATGTTGGGGGTTATAATTGCTGTCAGTGACCCCAATGTTGGGGGTTATAATTGCTGCCAGTGACCCCAATGTTGGGGGTTATAATTGCTGTCAGTGACCCCAATGTTGGGGGTTATAATTGTTGCCAGTGACCCCAAAGTTGGGGGTTTATAATTGCTGTCAGTGACCCCAATGTTGGGGGTTATAATTGTTGCCAGTGACCCCAATGTTGGGGGTTATAATTGCAGTCAGTGACCCCAATGTTGGGGGGTTATAATTGCTGTCAGTGACCCCAATGTTGGGGGTTATAATTGCTGTCAGTGACCCCAATGTTGGGGGGTTATAATTGTTGCCAGTGACCCCAATGTTGGGGGTTCTAATTGCTGTCAGTGACCCCAATGTTGGGGTTTATAATTGCTGCCAGTGACCCCAATGTTGGGGGTTATAATTGCTGTCAGTGACCCCAATGTTGGGGGTTATAATTGCTGCCAGTGACCCCAATGTTGGGGGTTATAATTGCTGTCAGTGACCCCAATGTTGGGGGTTATAATTGCTGCCAGTGACCCCAATGTTGGGGGTTATAATTGCGGTCAGTGATCCCAATGTTGGGGGGTTATACTGGCTGCCAGTGACCCCAATGTTGGGGGGTTATAATTGTTGCCAGTGACCCCAATGTTGGGGGTTTATAATTGCGGTCAGTGACCCCAATGTTGGGGGTTATAATTGCGGTCAGTGACCCCAGTGTTGGGGGGTTATAATTGCTGCCAGTGACCCCAATGTTGGGGGTTATAATTGTGGTCAGTGACCCCAGTGTTGGGGGGTTATAATTGTTGCCAGTGACCCCAATGTTGGGGGGGTTATAATTGCGGTCAGTGACCCCAGTGTTGGGGGGTTATAATTGCGGTCAGTGATCCCAATGTTGGGGGGTTATAATTGTTGCCAGTGACCCCAATGTTGGGGGGTTATAATTGCGGTCAGTGATCCCAATGTTGGGGGGTTATAATTGTTGCCAGTGACCCCAATGTTGGGGGTTATAATTGCAGTCAGTGACCCCAATGTTGGGGAGTTATAATTGTTGCCAGTGACCCCAATGTTGGGGGTTATAATTGCGGTCAGTGACCCCAATGTTGGGGGGTTATAATTGCTGCCAGTGACCCCAATGTTGGGGGGTTATAATTGCGGTCAGTGATCCCAATGTTGGGGGGTTATAATTGCTGCCAGTGACCCCAATGTTGGGGGGTTATAATTGTTGCCAGTGACCCCAATGTTGGGGGTTTATAATTGCGGTCAGTGACCCCAATGTTGGGGGGTTATAATTGTTGCCAGTGACCCCAATGTTGGGGGGTTATAATTGCGGTCAGTGACCCCAATGTTGGGGGTTATAATTGCTGTCAGTGACCCCAATGTTGGGGGGTTATAATTGTTGCCAGTGACCCCAATGTTGGGGGTTTATAATTGCGGTCAGTGACCCCAATGTTGGGGGGTTATAATTGTTGCCAGTGACCCCAATGTTGGGGGGTTATAATTGCGGTCAGTGACCCCAATGTTGGGGGTTATAATTGCTGTCAGTGACCCCAATGTTGGGGGTTATAATTGCGGTCAGTGACCCCAATGTTGGGGGGTTATAATTGCTGCCAGTGACCCCAATGTTGGGGGGTTATAATTGCTGCCAGTGACCCCAATGTTGGGGGTTATAATTGCAGTCAGTGACCCCAATGTTGGGGGGTTATAATTGTTGCCAGTGACCCCAATGTTGGGGGTTATAATTGCGGTCAGTGACCCCAATGTTGGGGGTTATAATTGCGGTCAGTGACCCCAATGTTGGGGGGTTATAATTGCGGTCAGTGATCCCAATGTTGGGGGGTTATAATTGCTGCCAGTGACCCCAATGTTGGGGGGTTATAATTGTTGCCAGTGACCCCAATGTTGGGGGTTTAATATTGCGGTCAGTGACCCCAATGTTGGGGGCTTATAATTGTTGCCAGTGACCCCAATGTTGGGGGGTTATAATTGCGGTCAGTGACCCCAATGTTGGGGGGTTATAATTGCTGCCAGTGACCCCAATGTTGGGGGGTTATAATTGTTGCCAGTGACCCCAATGTTGGGGGTTTATAATTGCGGTCAGTGACCCCAATGTTGGGGGTTATAATTGCGGTCAGTGACCCCAATGTTGGGGGGTTATAATTGTTGCCAGTGACCCCAATGTTGGGGGTTATAATTGCGGTCAGTGACCCCAGTGTTGGGGGGTTATAATTGCGGTCAGTGACCCCAGTGTTGGGGGGTTATAATTGCGGTCAGTGATCCCAATGTTGGGGGTTATAATTGCGGTCAGTGACCCCAATGTTGGGGGGTTATAATTGTTGCCAGTGACCCCAATGTTGGGGGGTTAAAATTGTTGCCAGTGACCCCAATGTTGGGGGTTATAATTGCTGCCAGTGACCCCAATGTTGGGGGTTATAATTGCGGTCAGTGACCCCAATGTTGGGGGGTTATAATTGCGGTCAGTGATCCCAATGTTGGGGGGTTATAATTGCTGCCAGTGACCCCAATGTTGGGGGTTATAATTGCGGTCAGTGACCCCAATGTTGGGGGGTTATAATTGTTGCCAGTGACCCCAATGTTGGGGGTTATAATTGCAGTCAGTGACCCCAATGTTGGGGGGTTATAATTGCTGCCAGTGACCCCAATGTTGGGGGGTTATAATTGCGGTCAGTGACCCCAATGTTGGGGGTTATAATTGCGGTCAGTGACCCCAATGTTGGGGGGTTATAATTGCGGTCAGTGACCCCAGTGTTGGGGGGTTATAATTGCGGTCAGTGATCCCAATGTTGGGGGGTTATAATTGCTGCCAGTGACCCCAATGTTGGGGGGTTATAATTGTTGCCAGTGACCCCAATGTTGGGGGTTTATAATTGCGGTCAGTGACCCCAATGTTGGGGGCTTATAATTGTTGCCAGTGACCCCAATGTTGGGGGGTTATAATTGCGGTCAGTGACCCCAATGTTGGGGGGTTATAATTGCGGTCAGTGACCCCAATGTTGGGGGGTTATAATTGCTGCCAGTGACCCCAATGTTGGGGGGTTATAATTGTTGCCAGTGACCCCAATGTTGGGGGTTTATAATTGCGGTCAGTGACCCCAATGTTGGGGGTTATAATTGCGGTCAGTGACCCCAATGTTGGGGGGTTATAATTGTTGCCAGTGACCCCAATGTTGGGGGTTATAATTGCGGTCAGTGACCCCAGTGTTGGGGGGTTATAATTGCGGTCAGTGACCCCAGTGTTGGGGGGTTATAATTGCGGTCAGTGATCCCAATGTTGGGGGTTATAATTGCGGTCAGTGACCCCAATGTTGGGGGGTTATAATTGTTGCCAGTGACCCCAATATTGGGGGGTTAAAATTGTTGCCAGTGACCCCAATGTTGGGGGGTTATAATTGCTGCCAGTGACCCCAATGTTGGGGGTTATAATTGCGGTCAGTGACCCCAATGTTGGGGGGTTATAATTGCGGTCAGTGATCCCAATGTTGGGGGGTTATAATTGCTGCCAGTGACCCCAATGTTGGGGGTTTATAATTGCGGTCAGTGACCCCAATGTTGGGGGGTTATAATTGTTGCCAGTGACCCCAATGTTGGGGGGTTATAATTGCGGTCAGTGACCCCAATGTTGGGGGTTATAATTGCTGTCAGTGACCCCAATGTTGGGGGTTATAATTGCGGTCAGTGACCCCAATGTTGGGGGTTATAATTGCGGTCAATGACCCCAATGTTGGGGGGTTATAATTGTTGCCAGTGACCCCAATGTTGGGGGTTATAATTGCAGTCAGTGACCCCAATGTTGGGGGGTTATAATTGTTGCCAGTGACCCCAATGTTGGGGGTTATAATTGCGGTCAGTGACCCCAATGTTGGGGGGTTATAATTGCTGCCAGTGACCCCAATGTTGGGGGGTTATAATTGCGGTCAGTGATCCCAATGTTGGGGGGTTATAATTGTTGCCAGTGACCCCAATGTTGAGGGTTTATAATTGCGGTCAGTGACCCCAATGTTGGGGGGTTATAATTGTTGCCAGTGACCCCAATGTTGGGGGGTTATAATTGCGGTCAGTGACCCCAATGTTGGGGGTTTTAATTGCTGTCAGTGACCCCAATGTTGGGGGTTATAATTGCTGTCAGTGATCCCAATGTTGGGGGGTTATAATTGTTGCCAGTGACCCCAATGTTGGGGGTTCTAATTGCTGTCAGTGACCCCAATGTTGGGGGTTATATTTGCGGTCAGTGACCCCAATGTTGGGGGTTATAATTGCGGTCAGTGACCCCAATGTTGGGGGGTTATAATTGCGGTCAGTGACCCCAATGTTGGGGGGTTATAATTGCTGCCAGTGACCCCAATGTTGGGGGGTTATAATTGTTGCCAGTGACCCCAATGTTGGGGGTTTATAATTGCGGTCAGTGACCCCAATGTTGGGGGTTATATTTGCGGTCAGTGACCCCAATGTTGGGGGGTTATAATTGCGGTCAGTGACCCCAGTGTTGGGGGGTTATAATTGCGGTCAGTGATCCCAATGTTGGGGGGTTATAATTGCTGCCAGTGACCCCAATGTTGGGGGTTATAATTGTTGCCAGTGACCCCAATGTTGGGGGGTTATAATTGCGGTCAGTGACCCCAATGTTGGGGGGTTATAATTGTTGCCAGTGACCCCAATGTTGGGGGTTATAATTGCAGTCAGTGACCCCAATGTTGGGGGGTTAATATTGCGGTCAGTGACCCCAATGTTGGGGGGTTATAATTGCTGCCAGTGACCCCAATGTTGGGGGTTATAATTGCGGTCAGTGACCCCAATGTTGGGGGGTTATAATTGCGGTCAGTGACCCCAATGTTGGGGGTTATAATTGCGGTCAGTGACCCCAATGTTGGGGGTTATAATTGCTGTCAGTAACCCCAATGTTGGGGTTTATAATTGTGGTCAGTGATCCCAATGTTTGGGGGTTATAATTGTGGTCAGTGATCCCAATGTTGGGGGGGTATAATTGCTGCCAGTGACCCCAATGTTGGGGGGTTATAATTGCGGTCAGTGACCCCAATGTTGGGGGGTTATAATTGTTGCCAGTGACCCCAATGTTGGGGGGTTATAATTGTTGCCAGTGACCCCAATGTTGGGGGGTTGTAATTGCTGCCAGTGACCCCAATGTTGGGGGGTTATAATTGCTGTCAGTGACCCCAATATTGGGGGGTTATAATTGTTGCCAGTGACCCCAATGTTGGGGGTTTATAATTGCGGTCAGTGACCCCAGTGTTGGGGGGTTATAATTGCGGTCAGTGACCCCAATGTTGGGGGGTTATAATTGCTGCCAGTGAACCCAATGTTGGGGGGTTATAATTGTTGCCAGTGACCCCAATGTTGGGGGTTATAATTGCGGTCAGTGACCCCAATGTTGGGGGGTTATAATTGTTGCCAGTGACCCCAATGTTGGGGGTTATAATTGCAGTCAGTGACCCCAATGTTGGGGGGTTAATATTGCGGTCAGTGACCCCAATGTTGGGGGGTTATAATTGCGGTCAGTGACCCCAATGTTGGGGGTTATAATTGCGGTCAGTGACCCCAATGTTGGGGGTTATAATTGCTGTCAGTAACCCCAATGTTGGGGTTTATAATTGTGGTCAGTGATCCCAATGTTTGGGGGATATAATTGTGGTCAGTGATCCCAATGTTGGGGGGGTATAATTGATGCCAGTGACCCCAATGTTGGGGGCTTGTAATTGCTGCCAGTGACCCCAATGTTGGGGGGTTATAATTGTTGCCAGTGACCCCAATGTTGGGGGTTTATAATTGCGGTCAGTGACCCCAGTGTTGGGGGGTTATAATTGCGGTCAGTGACCCCAATGTTGGGGGGTTATAATTGCTGCCAGTGACCCCAATGTTGGGGGGTTATAATTGTTGCCAGTGACCCCAATGTTGGGGGTTATAATTGCGGTCAGTGACCCCAATGTTGGGGGGTTATAATTGTTGCCAGTGACCCCAATGTTGGGGGTTATAATTGCAGTCAGTGACCCCAATGTTGGGGGGTTAATATTGCGGTCAGTGACCCCAATGTTTGGGGGGTTATAATTGCGGTCAGTGACCCCAATGTTGGGGGGTTATAATTGCGGTCAGTGACCCCAATGTTGGGGGTTATAATTGCGGTCAGTGACCCCAATGTTGGGGGTTATAATTGCTGTCAGTAACCCCAATGTTGGGGTTTATAATTGTGGTCAGTGATCCCAATGTTTGGGGGATATAATTGTTGCCAGTGACCCCAATGTTGGGGGGTTATAATTGTTGCCAGTGACCCCAATGTTGGGGGGTTATAATTGTTGCCAGTGACCCCAATGTTGGGGGGTTGTAATTGCTGCCAGTGACCAGTGATCTCCTCTCTGGAAGAGAAGGGGGGAGAAGACGATCCAGAAGTCCGGACCTCCGCTAGCGAAAAAGCGGCAGAAGATCTGGACACCGGGAGAAGACGCCGGAGAGACCCCCGAAGTCGGACGAGGACCCCAGAGTCGGAATAAGACCCCGGAGCTGCCTAATAAATTACTTTAAAAACCTGTGTACTGTGTTTTTTATTGACACTTTTTTTTCCCCTAGTTGAATGGGTAGGGGTACCATGTACCCCATACTCATTCACATAGGGTGGGGGGCCCGGGATATGGGGGCCCCCTTATTAAAGGGGGCTCCCAGATTCCGATAAGCCCCCCGCCCGCAGACCCCAACAACCAATGGCCAGGGTTATCGGGATGAGGCCCTTGTCCTCATCAACATGGGGACAAGGTGCTTTGGGTGGGGGGTTCGCAGGGCACTCCCCCATAGCACCCACCCCCTATGTTGAGGGCATGCGGCCTGGTACGGCTCGGGGGGGGGCACTCGCTCGCTCGTCCGCACCCCCTTTCCTGACCGGTCAGGCTGTGTACTCAGATAAGGGTCTGGTATGGATTTTGGGGGGACCCCCATGCAGTTTTTTCAGCGTAGGGGGTTCCCCTTAAAATCCATACCAGACCTAAGGGCTTGGTATTCCCCAGAGGGGAATTTCCTCTCGCGCCCGCCGCAGTAGGAAAATGTGTTTTTCCTATTGCAGCTAGCGTGAGATGTACGGTACCCTGTCGCCGAGAGCGGAAACATTCTCGCGGCTGCGTACTGTAGTTTGTACAAATGTCCGATGGCTTTGTGTAAACACGATCGGACTTTGCTCCATCGGACTTTTGTTGCCGGAAAGTTCGTCCGTTCGCACAGCCAACAAAAGTCCGATGGAAACTGAAAAAGTTTGTCCGATGGAGCGTACACACGGTCGGATGTTGCTCCAAAACAGCTCATTGCATGTTTGTTGTCAAAAAGTCCGATGGTGTGTACGGCCCTTTATATAGACAGGTGTGTGACTTACCTAATCAGGTCCAATCAGTATAGAGACAGGTGTGTGACTTCCCTAATCAGGTCCAATCAGTATATAGACAGGTGTGTGACTTACCTAATCAGGTCCAATCAGTATAGAGACAGGTGTGTGACTTCCCTAATCAGGTCCAATCAGTATATAGACAGGTGTGTGACTTCCCTAATCAGGTCCAATCAGTATAGAGACAGGTGTGTGACTTCCCTAATCAGGTCCAATCAGTATAGAGACAGGTGTGTGGCTTCCCTAATCAGGTCCAATCGGTATAGAGACAGGTGTGTGACTTCCCTAATCAGGTCCAATCAGTATAGAGACAGGTGTGTGACTTCCCTAATCAGGTCCAATCAGTATATAGACAGGTGTGTGGCTTCCCTAATCAGGTCCAATCAGTATAAAGACAGGTGTGTGACTTCCCTAATCAGGTCCAATCAGTATAGAGACAGGTGTGTGGCTTCCCTAATCAGGTCCAATCAGTATAGAGACAGGTGTGTGGCTTCCCTAATCAGGTCCAATCAGTATAGAGACAGGTGTGTGGCTTCCCTAATCAGGTCCAATCAGTATAGAGACAGGTGTGTGGCTTCCCTAATCAGGTCCAATCAGTATAGAGACAGGTGTGTGGCTTCCCTAATCAGGTCCAATCAGTATAGAGACAGGTGTGTGGCTTCCCTAATCAGGTCCAATCAGTATAGAGACAGGTGTGTGGCTTCCCTAATCAGGTCCAATCAGTAGAATCAAATGAAGGTGTAGAACCATCTCAAGGATGATCAGAAGAAATGGACAGCACCTGAGTTATATATATGAGTGTCACAGCAAAGGGTCTGAATACTTAGGAGCATGTGATATTTCAGTTTTTCTTTTTTAATGAATCTGCAAAAATTTCAACAATTCTGTGTTTTTCTGTCAATATGGGGTGCTGTACAATATGGGGGGCTGTGTGTACAATATGGGGTGCTGTGTGTGTACAATATGGGGTGCTGTGTGTATAATATGGGGAGCTGTGTGTACAATATGGGGTGCTGTGTGTACAATATGGGGTGCTGTGTGTACAATATGGGGTGCTGTGTGTACAATATGGGGCGCTGTGTGTACAATATGGGGGGCTGTGTGTACAATATGGGGGGCTGTGTGTACAATATGGGGAGCTGTGTGTACAATATGGGGTGCTGTGTGTACAATATGGGGGGCTGTGTGTACAATATGGGGTGCTGTGTGTACAATATGGGGGGCTGTGTGTACAATATGGGGGGCTGTGTGTACAATATGGGGAGCCGTGTGTACATTATGGGGTGCCGTGTGTACAATATGGGGAGCCGTGTGTACATTATGGGGAGCCGTGTGTACATTATGGGGAGCCGTGTGTACATTATGGGGTGCTGTGTGTACATTATGGGGTGCTGTGTGTACAATATGGGGTGCTGTGTGTACAATATGGGGTGCTGTGTGTACAATATGGGGTGCTGTGTGTACAATATGGGGGGCTGTGTGTACAATATGGGGTGCTGTGTGTACAATATGGGGTGCTGTGTGTACAATATGAGGTGCTGTGTGTACAATATGGGGGGCTGTGTGTACAATATGGGGAGCTGTGTGTACAATATGAGGTGCTGTGTGTACAATATGGGGGGCTGTGTGTACAATATGGGGTGCTGTGTGTACAATATGGGGTGCTGTGTGTACAATATGGGGTGCTGTGTGTACAATATGAGGTGCTCTGTGTACAATATGGGGGGGCTGTGTGTACAATATGAGGTGCTGTGTGTACAATATGGGGGGCTGTGTGTACAATATGGGGTGCTGTGTGTACAATATGGGGGGCTGTGTGTACAATATGGGGTGCTGTGTGTACAATATGGGGTGCTGTGTGTACAATATGAGGTGCTGTGTGTACAATATGAGGTGCTCTGTGTACAATATGGGGGGGCTGTGTGTACAATATGAGGTGCTGTGTGTACAATATGGGGTGCTGTGTGTACAATATGAGGTGCTGTGTGTACAATATGGGGGGCTGTGTGTACAATATGGGGTGCTGTGTGTACAATATGGGGTGCTGTGTGTACAATATGAGGTGCTGTGTGTACAATATGGGGTGCTGTGTGTACAATATGGGGGGCTGTGTGTACAATATGGGGGGCTGTGTGTACAATATGGGGAGCTGTGTGTACAATATGGGGTGCTGTGTGTACAATATGAGGTGCTCTGTGTACAATATGGGGGGCTGTGTGTACAATATGGGGTGCTGTGTGTACAATATGAGGTGCTCTGTGTACAATATGGGGGGCTGTGTGTACAATATGGGGTGCTGTGTGTACAATATGGAGGGCTGTGTGTACAATATGGGGTGTTGTGTGTACAATATGGGGTGCTGTGTGTACAATATGGGGTGCTGTGTGTACAATATGGGGAGCTGTGTGTACAATATGGGGTGCTGTGTGTACAATATGGAGGGCTGTGTGTACAATATGGGGTGCTGTGTGTACAATATGGGGGGCTGTGTGTACAATATGGGGGCCGTCCTGCCACCCTCCCCCATCGCTCTCCTGCCCCCCCACCCCCCCATCGCTCTCCTGCCACCCCCCACCCTCCCCCATCGCTCTCCTGCCACCCCCCACCCTCCTCCATCGCTCTCCTGCCACCCTCCCCCATCGTTTTCCTGCCACCCCCCACCCTCCCCCATCGCTCTCCTGCCACCTGCCACCCTCCCCCATCGCTCTCCTGCCACCCCCCACCCTCCCCCATCGCTCTCCTGCCACCCCCCACCCTCCCCCATCGCTCTCCTGCCACCCCCCACCCTCCCCCATCGCTCTCCTGCCACCCCCCACCCTCCCCCATCGCACTCCTGCCACCCTCCCCCATCGCACTCCTGCCACCCCCCACCCTCCCCCATCGCTCTCCTGCCACCCCCCACCCTCCCCCATCGCTCTCCTGCCACCCCCCACCCTCCTCCATTGCTCTCCTGCCACCCCCCACCCTCCCCCATCGTTTTCCTGCCACCCCCCACCCTCCCCCATCGCTCTCCTGCCACCTGCCACCCTCCCCCATCGCTCTCCTGCCACCCCCCACCCTCCCCCATCGCTCTCCTGCCACCCCCCACCCTCCCCCATCGCTCTCCTGCCACCCTCCCCCATCGCTCTCCTGCCACCCTCCCCCATCGCTCTCCTGCCCCCTGGAGGACAGATTTCCCACTCGGAGGGGAATTCCCACCTAGTGACTTGTTGCCGGATCCGGTTTTCCTGTATGGGTCACAGTCGCTCAGGATATTCGGGTTGGTAATACGTTTTTTTATATATTGTGTAATAGAAAGTCACATAATCACAATATAATCGCTTTATGAACGCATAGAGCGGCCGGCAATCCTTCTCTCCTTTATAACAGTATAGCAGCGGCTCTCCTACTGTATCTGACAGGCGTGATGACGTCTCCACCTTACACGTTACGTCCCTGGTGGGGCTTCATCGTGTATTTGTTACAAAATGTGTAAATATTAACACTTTTAGGTTTAGAAAGTCTCATTTCTAGCGCTGCACAGCTATCTTTATATCTCCTGCCCGGAAGATATCACTGCACAGCACCAATCATAAGTGGCGACCCCAAAATAGAATTTTTTTGCATATGAATAGTTTGCTAAATATTGGGTGGTCTCACTCATCATGCTGCAATATTGATCACTTTGAAGATATCTTACTTATATTGTGTATTTTTAACATTGCAATATTCATCTATATTTGTGTTCAAACATGTTGATGGTTTGATCGTTTTTCTTATAAAGTGACACTTCCTAAACCTAATATTTTTTTTTAATCTAAAACTAATTTGGTGCTTTTTTTTTTTTTTGAGGAATAATTTGTTTGTGTTGAGCGGATTGTCATCATTTTATCACTTGGATGAGATTCGAATCCTGACAAGGCCATTACTGCCGATTGATTCTTCACAAGAAGTAAATGGTGTCACCATACAGCCAGGAAGTCTCCGGAGCCGCTCTGTCCTGGTTCTCTATGATTTCCCAGTGCATCCTGGGATACAGGAACCTCCACTGCCTCTCCCCCAATGCCTGGCTAACACGCCACAAATTCTCCGGGTGCTGCTGAGGTTATCAGGCCTCACCAGGGAGATCAATGGAGGCGACTGACATGCACTGATGCCTCATGTCTAACACAACACTGCGGCTCCTGTGTGACCGGCGCTGTGTGGTGCCCATCCCAATATTCATGGCCGGCAGTTAGAAGGCATTAGAAATGTCACATGACATTGACACGCGTGTGAATGAGGCCTACCCGCAGCGGAGCTCCCCCCCAGCACAACTCATAACTTCCCATCCAGCACTCCCAATATCCGGCCTCCTCCAGGTGAAGTGCCCCTCCTCCCAGAGTCAGTCTCCCCCCCCCAGGAATGTTCCCAGTGAAGTTCTTCCCAGGATCAGGGCGGCTTCTTCCTGAGCAGTGCGATTTCGGGTCCCTCATCCAGGTGACCCCACAGATACACCGGGGTCAGAGAACCATTCCAGAACGTTTACACAGCGACTTCCCATCTGACTGCAATGTTCCCTGAACCCCGCCCCTGCAGAACAAGAAATGCCCCACCCCTCTAGGATAAGATCAGCCCTACCCCAGCAGAATATATCACCTTCGAGTTATAAAGAGCCCCAGGCTTGAAAAATACATTATATCCCTCCAGGATATAAAGAGCCCCACCCTTGCAGAATACACCCCTCCATTGTAAGATGAGTCCTTCCCCCATTATGAAAACACCCCTCCATTGTAGGATGAGTCCTTCCCCCCAATATGAAAACACCCCTCCATTGTATGACGAGTCCCCCCCCCCAATAATATACCCCTCCATTGTAAGATGAGTCCCTCCCCCCAATATGAAAACACCCCTCCATTGTATGACGAATCCCCCCCCCCAATAATACACCCCTCCATTGTAGGATGAGTCCCTCCCCCCCATTAAGAAAACACCCCTCCATTGTATGACGAGTCCCCCCCCCAATATGAAAACACCCCTCCATTGTAGGATAAGCACCCCCAATATGAAAACACCCCTCCATTGTATGACGAATCCCCCCCCCCAATAATATACCCCTCCATTGTAGGATGAGTCCCTCCCCCCATTAAGAAAACACCCCTCCATTGTATTCCGAGTCCCCCCCCCCAATAATATACCCCTCCATTGTAGGATGAGTCCCCCCCCAATATGAAAACACCCCTCCATTGTATGACGAGCCCCCCCCCCAATAATACACCCCTCCATTGTAGGATGAGTCCCTCCCCCCATTAAGAAAACACCCCTCCATTGTATGATGAATCCCCCCCCCAATAATATACCCCTCCATTGTAGGATGAGTCCCTCCCCCCATTAAGAAAACACCCCTCCATTGTATGACGAGTCCCCCCCCCCAATAATACACCCCTCCATTGTAGGATGAGTCCCTCCCCCCATTAAGAAAACACCCCTCCATTGTATTCCGAGTCCCCCCCCCCCAATAATATACCCCTCCATTGTAGGATGAGTCCCCCCCCAATATGAAAACACCCCTCCATTGTATGACGAGCCCCCCCCCCAATAATACACCCCTCCATTGTAGGATGAGTCCCTCCCCCCATTAAGAAAACACCCCTCCATTGTATTCCGAGTCCCCCCCCCCCCAATAATATACCCCTCCATTGTAGGATGAGTCCCCCCCCAATATGAAAACACCCCTCCATTGTATGACGAGCCCCCCCCCAATAATACACCCCTCCATTGTAGGATGAGTCCCTCCCCCCATTAAGAAAACACCCCTCCATTGTATGACGAATCCCCCCCCCAATAATATACCCCTCCATTGTAGGATGAGTCCCTCCCCCCATTAAGAAAACACCCCTCCATTGTATGACGAGTCCCCCCCCCCCAATAATACACCCCTCCATTGTAGGATGAGTTCCTCCCCCCATTAAGAAAACACCCCTCCATTGTATTCCGAGTCCCCCCCCCCAATAATATACCCCTCCATTGTAGGATGAGTCCCCCCCCAATATGAAAACACCCCTCCATTGTATGACGAATCCCCCCCCCCAATAATATACCCCTCCATTGTAGGATGAGTCCCTCCCCCCATTAAGAAAACACCCCTCCATTGTATGACGAATCCCCCCCCCAATAATATACCCCTCCATTGTAGGATGAGTCCCTCCCCCCCATTAAGAAAACACCCCTCCATTGTAGGATGAGTCCCTCCCCCCCATTATGAAAACACCCCTCCATTGTAGGATAAGCACCCCCAATATGAAAACACCCCTCCATTGTATGACGAATCCCCCCCCCAATAATATACCCCTCCATTGTAGGATGAGTCCCTCCCCCCATTAAGAAAACACCCCTCCATTGTATTCCGAGTCCCCCCCCCCAATAATATACCCCTCCATTGTAGGATGAGTCCCCCCCCAATATGAAAACACCCCTCCATTGTATGACGAGCCCCCCCCCCAATAATACACCCCTCCATTGTAGGATGAGTCCCTCCCCCCATTAAGAAAACACCCCTCCATTGTATGATGAATCCCCCCCCCAATAATATACCCCTCCATTGTAGGATGAGTCCCTCCCCCCATTAAGAAAACACCCCTCCATTGTATGACGAGTCCCCCCCCCCCAATAATACACCCCTCCATTGTAGGATGAGTCCCTCCCCCCATTAAGAAAACACCCCTCCATTGTATTCCGAGTCCCCCCCCCCCAATAATATACCCCTCCATTGTAGGATGAGTCCCCCCCCAATATGAAAACACCCCTCCATTGTATGACGAGCCCCCCCCCCAATAATACACCCCTCCATTGTAGGATGAGTCCCTCCCCCCATTAAGAAAACACCCCTCCATTGTATTCCGAGTCCCCCCCCCCAATAATATACCCCTCCATTGTAGGATGAGTCCCCCCCCAATATGAAAACACCCCTCCATTGTATGACGAGCCCCCCCCCAATAATACACCCCTCCATTGTAGGATGAGTCCCTCCCCCCATTAAGAAAACACCCCTCCATTGTATGACGAATCCCCCCCCCAATAATATACCCCTCCATTGTAGGATGAGTCCCTCCCCCCATTAAGAAAACACCCCTCCATTGTATGACGAGTCCCCCCCCCCAATAATACACCCCTCCATTGTAGGATGAGTTCCTCCCCCCATTAAGAAAACACCCCTCCATTGTATTCCGAGTCCCCCCCCCCAATAATATACCCCTCCATTGTAGGATGAGTCCCCCCCCAATATGAAAACACCCCTCCATTGTATGACGAATCCCCCCCCCCAATAATATACCCCTCCATTGTAGGATGAGTCCCTCCCCCCATTAAGAAAACACCCCTCCATTGTATGACGAATCCCCCCCCCAATAATATACCCCTCCATTGTAGGATGAGTCCCTCCCCCCCATTAAGAAAACACCCCTCCATTGTAGGATGAGTCCCTCCCCCCCATTATGAAAACACCCCTCCATTGTAGGATAAGCACCCCCAATATGAAAACACCCCTCCATTGTATGACGAATCCCCCCCCCCAATAATACACCCCTCCATTGTAGGATGAGTCCCTCCCCCCATTAAGAAAACACCCCTCCATTGTATTCCGAGTCCCCCCCCCAATAATATACCCCTCCATTGTAGGATGAGTCCCCCCCCAATATGAAAACACCCCTCCATTGTATGACGAGCCCCCCCCCCCCAATAATACACCCCTCCATTGTAGGATGAGTCCCTCCCCCCCCATTAAGAAAACACCCCTCCATTGTATGACGAGTCCCCCCCCCAATAATATACCCCTCCATTGTAGGATGAGTCCCCCCCCCAATATGAAAACACCCCTCCATTGTATGACGAGCCCCCCCCCAATAATACACCCCTCCATTGTAGGATGAGTCCCTCCCCCCCATTAAGAAAACACCCCTCCATTGTATGACGAGTCCCCCCCCCCCAATAATATACCCCTCCATTGTAGGATGAGTCCCCCCCAATATGAAAATACCCCTCCATTGTATGACGAGTCCCCCCCCCCAATAATATACCCCTCCATTGTAGGATGAGTCCCCCCCCAATATGAAAACACCCCTCCATTGTAGGATAAGCCCCACCCCTGCAAAATATATCCCCTATAGCAGGGATATGAAATCAGCGGACCTCCAGCTGTTGCAGAACTACAAGTCCCATGAGGCATAGCAAGACTCCGACAGCCACAAGCATGACACCCAGAGGCAGAGGCATGATGGGACTTGTAGTTTTGCAACAGCTGGAGGTCCACTAATTGCATATCCCTGGTCTATAAGGTAGAATGAGCTCTACTCCAGGAGAATACAGGTTAGGATAAGCCCCACCCCTTACTACATTCCTCCATTGTAGAATGAGCCCCACCCCTTACTACATTCCTCCATTGTAGAATGAGCCCCACCCCTTACTACATTCCTTCATTGTAGAATGAGCCCCACCCCTTAATACATTCCTTCATTGTAGAATGAGCCCCACCCCTTAATACATTCCTTCATTGTAGAATGAGCCCCACCCCTTACTACATTCCTCCATTGTAGAATGAGCCCCACCCCTTAATACATTCCTCCATTGTAGAATGAGCCCCACCCCTTAATACATTCCTCCATTGTAGAATGAGCCCCACCCCTTACTACATTCCTCCATTGTAGAATGAGCCCCACCCCTTTGTAGAATGAGCCCCACCCCTTAATACATTCCTTCATTGTAGAATGAGCCCCACCCCTTACTACATTCCTCCATTGTAGAATGAGCCCCACCCCTTAATACATTCCTCCATTGTAGAATGAGCCCCACCCCTTAATACATTCCTCCATTGTAGAATGAGCCCCACCCCTTACTACATTCCTCCATTGTAGAATGAGCCCCACCCCTTTGTAGAATGAGCCCCACCCCTTAATACATTCCTTCATTGTAGAATGAGCCCCACCCCTTAATACATTCCTTCATTGTAGAATGAGCCCCACCCCTTTGTAGAATGAGCCCCACCCCTTACTACATTCCTCCTTTGTAGAATGAGCCCCACCCCTTTGTAGAATGAGCCCCACCCCTTAATACATTCCTCCTTTGTAGAATGAGCCCCACCCCTTTGTAGAATGAGCCCCACCCCTTTGTAGAATTAACCCCCCCTTTGTAGAATGAGCCCCACCCCTTTGTAGAATGAGCCCCACCCCTTAATACATTCCTTCATTGTAGAATGAGCCCCACCCCTTTGTAGAATGAGCCCCACCCCTTAATACATTCCTCCTTTGTAGAATGAGCCCCACCCCTTTGTAGAATGAGCCCCACCCCTTTGTAGAATGAGCCCCACCCCTTAATACATTCCTTCATTGTAGAATGAGCCCCACCCCTTAATACATTCCTTCATTGTAGAATGAGCCCCACCCCTTTGTAGAATGAGCCCCACCCCTTAATAAATTCCTCCATTGTAGAATGAGCCCCACCCCTTAATACATTCCTTCATTGTAGAATGAGCCCCACCCCTTTGTAGAATGAGCCCCACCCCTTACTACATTCCTCCTTTGTAGAATGAGCCCCACCCCTTAATACATTCCTCCTTTGTAGAATGAGCCCCACCCCTTTGTAGAATGAGCCCCACCCCTTTGTAGAATTAACCCCCCTTTGTAGAATGAGCCCCACCCCTTTGTAGAATGAGCCCCACCCCTTAATACATTCCTTCATTGTAGAATGAGCCCCACCCCTTTGTAGAATGAGCTCCACCCCTTAATACATTCCTCCTTTGTAGAATGAGCCCCACCCCTTTGTAGAATGAGCCCCACCCCTTTGTAGAATGAGCCCCACCCCTTAATACATTCCTTCATTGTAGAATGAGCCCCACCCCTTTGTAGAATGAGCCCCACCCCTTAATACATTCCTCCTTTGTAGAATGAGCCCCACCCCTTTGTAGAATGAGCCCCACCCCTTTGTAGAATGAGCCCCACCCCTTAATACATTCCTTCATTGTAGAATGAGCCCCACCCCTTAATACATTCCTTCATTGTAGAATGAGCCCCACCCCTTTGTAGAATGAGCCCCATCCCTTAATACATTCCTTCATTGTAGAGTGAGCCCCACCCCTTTGTAGAATGAGCCCCACCCCTTTGTAGAATGAGCCCCACCCCATTGTAGAATGAGCCCCCACCCCTTTGTAGAATGAGCCCCCCACCCCTTTGTAGAATGAGCCCCCACCCCTTTGTAGAATGAGCCCCCACCCCTTTGTAGAATGAGCCCCCACCCCTTTGTAGAATGAGCCCCACCCCTTTGTAGAATGAGCCCCCACCCCTTTGTAGAATGAGCCCCCACCCCTTTGTAGAATGAGCCCCACCCCTTAATACATTCCTTCATGATGGCATATAAGTTCCTGGTGAGAGGGTATAGGACACCAGTAAAACTAGCACAAATCTTGGTCTTGGAGGGGGTGTGGACAGAGGGGACCATTTCTCCATCTTTGGTGGACATGCCCATCAGTGGCCCCGTGGATTGACAAACTCACAGTGGATTCCTTGGAATTCGGGCCCATACAATATTTGTTTCATGGGAACCCCGGATCTGTCAGAAAGTATAACCCCACATTTATTAAACGCAGCAAAAAAACTGATCCGGAAGTAGTGGAGGCGGGAGCGGAGCGCGTCAGTCATGGAGTGGAGAAATGAGGGTAATAAAGGAAGCGGAGAGGGGGGTTCATGTGCTCAAAAACCAAAAAGAGAAATTTGGAATGATATGGGGAAAATGGGAGCAGTGCGCCAGGGAGATGAGGGAAGAATAATGGAAGTAGAAATATTCTAGTCATTAAGAAATAAGAGAGTTTAACATTAACGTGACTTCTCCAATGACAAATAAGTAAAGGGGGGGTGGGGGGGGGTAAGATAATGTGTGGATATATGGTCTCATTTTTCTGAGGGGGGTTTTCCTCTTTTTTTTGTTCTTCCATTCACCCCGATTCCCCTAATTAACACTGAGTGGTGAGGGTGATGGGGGGAGGGGCCTTGTTTCTCTCCCTTATTATATAATTAGGAATTACAATGATTTATAACACAAGTCAGAAGAAGGGGGATTTCACGTTATAATTTAGTTTATCAGGTTTGTACATCGGGGGGGGGGGGGGGCAGGGAGGAGTAGAGGTAAATTAATACTAAAGATAGGGGGGAGGGAAGAAGGCCCAATTTATTGATTATGGTTTATAGTGATTTATGAGACGTATTGATTGAAGGGGAAATTCACTTATAGATTTCGTTAAGCACGTTTGGATATGGGGGGAGGAGTTGTGTAAAATGATATTAAAGATGAGGGGGGAAGAATCACATATACACAAATTATAAAATTATGAATTTTAGGGGGAAATCACACTAATTTCACTGAAATATGAATTCACGTTTTGGGAGGAAATTATATTAAGGAGGGGAACACAGATAGTATAACATTATTTTCTTCTTCTCGGGTTATAGTTTGGGGAAGTCACTTATAATTTATAATATTGTTAATCACGTTTGTATGTTGGGGAGAAGGAGTTGGAGTAATAAATACAAGGATAGGGGTGGATGGAGATTTCAATAAAAAAAATTTTTTTCCCTTGGTTAAATGGGATACCTGAGGTAATTGGTGTTTTGTTATTGGGTTGAAAGTAAGTAGGGGTATAGTATGTTGTATGAATGTAAATGTACTGTGTATCATATAAATGAATCAAAATTTTGATTATTAAAAAAAAAAATACATTCCTCCATTGTAGAATGAGCCCCACCCCTTTGTAGAATGAGCCCCACCCCTTTGTAGAATGAGCTCCACCCCTTAATACATTCCTCCTTTGTAGAATGAGCCCCACCCCTTAATACATTCCTCCTTTGTAGAATGAGCCCCACCCCTTTGTAGAATGAGCCCCACCCCTTAATACATTCCTCCATTGTAGAATGAGCCCCACCCCTTAATACATTCCTCCATTGTAGAATGAGCCCCACCCCTTTGTAGAATGAGCCCCACCCCTTAATACATTCCTCCTTTGTAGAATGAGCCCCACCCCTTTGTAGAATGAGCCCCACCCCTTAATACATTCCTCCATTGTAGAATGAGCCCCACCCCTTTGTAGAATGAGCCCCACCCCTTAATACATTCCTCCATTGTAGAATGAGCCCCACCCCTTTGTAGAATGAGCCCCACCCCTTAATACATTCCTCCATTGTAGAATGAGCCCCACCCCTGCAGAGTATATCCAATGACTGTAGCTGGTGTATCCTCCATCGGATATCAGGGCCACACTTATAGACAGTCAGAACACTCCGTAGGATTCAAGTGATTTTATTACTGAAATGATACATCTCAGCCCCGCCTCTCGGGGTAATAACTTTATAAAAATCTCTCTGGAGACCCGCGGATATAATAACACTGAGTGCAGACGTAGAAAAAGGCAGCAAGTGTGAGAGCAGGACCCTGTGTGTGCGAAGACTTCCTCCTCCTATCCATGGGACGACGGTAGGGGGCGCCACTTCCTCCTCCTATCCATGGTACGACAGTAGGGGGCGCCACTTCCTCCTCCTATCCATGGGACGATGGTAGGGGGCGCCCCTTCCTCCTCCTATCCATGGGACGATGGTAGGGGGCGCCCCTTCCTCCTCCTATCCATGGGACGATGGTAGGGGGCGCCCCTTCCTCCTCCTATCCATGGGACGATGGTAGGGGGCGCCCCTTCCTCCTCCTATCCATGGGACGATGGTAGGGGGCGCCCCTTCCTCCTCCTATCCATGGGACGATGGTAGGGGGCGCCCCTTCCTCCTCCTATCCATGGGACGATGGTAGGGGGCGCCCCTTCCTCCTCCTATCCATGGGACGATGGTAGGGGGCGCCCCTTCCTCCTCCTATCCATGGGACGATGGTAGGGGGCGCCCCTTCCTCCTCCTATCCATGGGACGATGGTAGGGGGCGCCCCTTCCTCCTCCTATCCATGGGACGATGGTAGGGGGCGCCCCTTCCTCCTCCTATCCATGGGACGATGGTAGGGGGCGCCACTTCCTCCTCCTATCCATGGTATGACGGTAGGGGGCGGCTGATGGTGCTGTTTGTTGTCATAGCCAAGAGCTCCCATCTGAAGGAAAGAACAATGAGAAGGACATCATGCACCCAGTGTAACCCCGACTCCTCCCACTTCTGTCTAATGACCCCACCCACATCCACCTACAAACCCCTCCTACTACTGTCTAATGACCTCACCTACCTACAGACCCATCCTAATTCATCCCACTGGCCCCACCCATAGTTCCAGCTGTTGGCCCCACCCATTTCTAGATTACTCCTAGATCCGTGTAATCCCACCCAACTTAATACCCCTTTAATTCTGCCTACTGACCACTCCCACATCCACCCCACCACTTCAAATTCTATACTGACCACACCCACATCCACCCCCACCACTTCAAATTCTATACTGACCACTCCCACATCCACCCCCACCACTTCAAATTCTATACTGACCACTCCCACATCCACCCCCACCACTTCAAATTCTATACTGACCACTCCCACATCCACCCCACCACTTCAAATTCTATACTGACCACTCCCACATCCACCCCCACCACTTCAAATTCTATACTGACCACTCCCACATCCACCCCACCACTTCAAATTCTATACTGACCACTCCCACATCCACCCCACCACTTCAAATTCTATACTGACCACTCCCACATCCACCCCACCACTTCAAATTCTATACTGACCACTCCCACATCCACCCCACCACTTCAAATTCTATACTGACCACTCCCACATCCACCCCACCACTTCAAATTCTATACTGACCACTCCCACATCCACCTCTTCAAATTCTATACTGACCACTCCCACATCCACCCCACCACTTCAAATTCTATACTGACCACACCCATCTCCAGATCCCTTCTAGTTATGGTTACTGACCACATCCACACTCCTCCCACTTCTACCAACCAGCTCCACCCACCTCTTTAAAGAGGAGTCCACCAAAAAAAAAAATATTAAAAGCCGCTACAAATCCTGCAGCTGCTGACTTTCAATAAATGGACACTTACCTGTCCCGGGTCCAGCGATGTCGGCAGTCGAAGCCGATCAATCACTCGGGTCTCGGGTGCTGCCGCCGCCAACCTCGGTGACGGAATCAGGAAGTGAAGCGTTGCAGCTTCACTTCCCGGTTCCCAACTGCGCATGCGCGAGTCGCGCTGCACAATCTGGATGGTCCCTGCTGTCTCTGGGACCCGTGTGTTTCCCAGCAGACAGGATTATACAGGTATCTGCACCCCCCTCCCCCCTGAAAGGTGCCAAATGTGGCCCCGGAGGGGGGGAGGAATCAGATGAGCGGAAGTTCCACTTTTAGGTGAAACTCCGCCTATATTTCCAAACCATCTACATTCTGTTTATTGTCCCCACCCACATCTACGTCCTAAACCCTCCTAGTTTTACCAAGTGAACCCGCCCACTACCACCTCCAGACCCCTCCCACATCCACCTCCAGACCCCTCCCACATCCACCTCCAGACCCCTCCCACATCCACCTCCCACTACCACCTCCAGACCCCTCCCACTACCACCTCCAGACCCCTCCCACTACCACCTCCAGACACCTCCCACCTCCAGACCCCTCCCACCTCCAGACCCCTCCCACTACCACCTCCAGACCCCTCCCACTACCACCTCCAGACCCCTCCCACATCCACCTCCAGACCCCTCCCACTACCACCTCCAGACCCCTCCCACTACCACCTCCAGACCCCTCCCACATCCACCTCCAGACACCTCCCACATCCACCTCCAGACCCCTCCCACATCCACCTCCCACTACCACCTCCAGACCCCTCCCACTACCACCTCCAGACCCCTCCCACTACCACCTCCAGACCCCTCCCACTACCACCTCCAGACCCCTCCCACTACCACCTCCAGACCCCTCCCACTACCACCTCCAGACCCCTCCCACTACCACCTCCAGACCCCTCCCACTACCACCTCCAGACCCCTCCCACTACCACCTCCAGACCCCTCCCACTACCACCTCCAGACCCCTCCCACTACCACCTCCAGACCCCTCCCACTACCACCTCCAGACCCCTCCCACTACCACCTCCAGACCCCTCCCACTACCACCTCCAGACCCCTCCCACTACCACCTCCAGACCCCTCCCACTACCACCTCCAGACCCCTCCCACTACCACCTCCAGACCCCTCCCACTACCACCTCCAGACCCCTCCCACTACCACCTCCAGACCCCTCCCACATCCACCACCAGACCCCTCCCACATCCACCTCCAGACCCCTCCCACATCCACCTCCAGACCCCTCCCACTACCACCTCCAGACACCTCCCACTACCACCTCCAGACCCCTCCCACATCACCTCCAGACCCCTCCCACATCCACCTCCAGACCCCTCCCACTACCACCTCCAGACACCTCCCACATCCACCTCCAGACCCCTCCCACATCCACCTCCAGACCCCTTTGTGATTCACCAGCTACCCTCATCCACCTTAAAACTCCTCCCACCTGATGTCATGAGGCAGACATGATTGGTCCAGATTGTGATGTAACACGGCCAGCTTACAGAGCGTCTTCAGACTGGGATCTGCAAGAGAAAAATCATCACCAGACCCCCCGATCCTTCCATAGAGATCACCACATCCCCCTCCCCCGATCCTTCCATAGAGATCACCACATCCCCCTCCCCCGATCCTTCCATAGAGATCACCACATCCCCCTCCCCCGATCCTTCCATAGAGATCACCAGACCCCCCTCCCCCGATCCTTCCATAGAGATCACCACATCCCCCTCCCCCGATCCTTCCATAGAGATCACCACATCCCCCTCCCCCGATCCTTCCATAGAGATCACTAGATCCCCCTCCCCCGATCCTTCCATAGAGATCACCAGACCCCCCTCCCCCAATCCTTCCATAGAGATCACCAGATCCCCCTCCCCCGATCCTTCCATAGAGATCACCACATCCCCCTCCCCCGATCCTTCCATAGAGATCACCAGATCCCCCTCCCCCGATCCTTCCATAGAGATCACCACATCCCCCTCCCCCGATCCTTCCATAGAGATCACCACATCCCCCTCCCCCGATCCTTCCATAGAGATCACCACATCCCCCTCCCCCGATCCTTCCATAGAGATCACCACATCCCCCTCCCCCGATCCTTCCATAGAGATCATCAGATCCCCCTCCCCCGATCCTTCCATAGAGATCACCAGATCCCCCTCCCCCGATCCTTCCATAGAGATCACCACATCCCCCTCCCCCGATCCTTCCATAGAGATCACCACATCCCCCTCCCCCGATCCTTCCATAGAGATCATCAGATCCCCCTCCCCCGATCCTTCCATAGAGATCACCACATCCCCCTCCCCCGATCCTTCCATAGAGATCACCACATCCCCCTCCCCGATCCTTCCATAGAGATCACCACATCCCCCTCCCCCGATCCTTCCATAGAGATCACCACATCCCCCTCCCCCGATCCTTCCATAGAGATCACCACATCCCCCTCCCCCGATCCTTCCATAGAGATCACCACATCCCCCTCCCCCGATCCTTCCATAGAGATCACCACACCCCCCTCCCCCGATCCTTCCATAGAGACCACCACATCCCCCTCCCCCGATCCTTCCATAGAGATCACCAGACCCCCCTCCCCCGATCCTTCCATAGAGATCACCACATCCCCCCACACCATACACAGGAATGAGCGGAAGGACAGACAGATGGGGGAGGGGCTCTGTCTACTTACTGAAGTCCAGGATGTAGAGATCGGAATGATCCGTCAGGTTGAACTCATCATGTGGATCCTGATCCTGGGAGGGGCTGAAGAAATGACCAAGAATCATCATCAGTTCCTGCCAATCACATCTCTTGCTGTTACCATAACAACCTGGCCAATCCCTCCTCACCTACTGCCACACCCATCAACGACGCTCCTCCCCCACTGCCACAGCCATCATCCGCGCTCTTCCCCCACTGCCACACCTATCATTCAGGCTCCTCCCCCACTGCCACACCCATAATCCACGCTCCTCCCCCACTGCCACACCCATCAACGACGCTCCTCCCCCACTGCCACACCCATCATCCGCGCTCTTCCCCCACTGCCACACCCATCATCCGCGCTCTTCCCCCACTGCCACACCCATCATCCACGCTCTTCCCCCACTGCTACACCCATCAACGACGCTCCTCCCCCACTGCCACACCCATCATCCGCGCTCTTCCCCACTGCCACACCCATCATCCGCGCTCTTCCCCCACTGCCACACCCATCATCCACGCTCTTCCCCCACTGCCACACCCATCAACGACGCTCCTCCCCACTGCCACACCCATCATCCGCGCTCTTCCCCCACTGCCACACCCATCATCCGCGCTCTTCCCCCACTGCCACACCCATCATCCACGCTCCTCCCCCACTGCTACACCCATCAACGACGCTCCTCCCCCACTGCCACAGCCATCCACGCTCCTCCCCCACTGCCACACCCATCAACGACGCTCCTCCCCCCACTGCCACACCCATCATCCGCGCTCCTCCCCGACTGCCACACCCATCATTCAGGCTTCTCCCCGACTGCCACACCCATCATTCAGGCTCCTCCCCCACTGCTACACCCATCAACAACGCTCCTCCCCCACTGCCACACCCATCATCCGCGCTCTTCCCCCACTGCCACACCCATCAACGACGCTCCTCCCTGACTGCCACACCCATCATTCAGGCTCCTCCCCCACTGCCACACCCATCATCCACGCTCCTCCTCCACTGCCATCATCCACGCTCCTCCCCCACTGCCATCATCCACGCTCCTCCCCCACTGCTACACCCATCAACGACGCTCCTCCCCCACTGCCACAGCCATCCACGCTTCACCCCCACTGCTACACCCATAATCCACGCTCCTCCCCCACTGCCACACCCATCATCCACGCTCCTCCCCCCACTGCTGCACCCATAATCCACGCTCCTCTCCGACTGCCACACCCATAATCAACATGGAAGGTTGGAAACCATAATTCGCCATAAATGAAGACAATCGGGAAGCAGAATTCAAGGTACTGTTGTAAGCAAACTCCGCCCATGGTAAGAAGTCTGACCTGTTATGATGGTCAGAAATATAGCAACGTAGGAATTGCTCCAAGGACTGATTGGTTTCGTTCTGCGGCCCCATTAGACTGCGGGTGATACACAGAGGAGAAAGCAAGCTGAACTCCCAACTGTGCACAAAAGGCTCGCCAGAACCGAGACACAAACTGACTACCCCTGTCTGAGACAATCACCTTGGGTAGCCCATGTAAGCGGAAGATCTCCCGAGCAAAAATGGAAGCCAGTTCCTTAGAAGTGGGCAACTTCTTAAGTGGTATATAATGGCACATCTTTGAGAACCGGTCAACCACCATAAGGATAACTGTGTTGCCCTGGGAGTTGGGCGACTCCACAATTAAATCCATAGACAGGTGGGTCCAGGGCCTCTCTCCATTGGGTATGGGTTGTAGAAGGTCTCGTGGAGTCTTACTCTGAGCACACACGGAACAGGCAGTTACAAAGGCAGTTACATCTGCACGTAGGCTAGGCCACCAGAATTGTTGAGAAATGGCCCAAACGAGTTGGATTCTTCCCAGGGTGGCCAGCAGCCTTGGGAAAATGGTAAGTCTGAAGCACGGCAGTACGGAGACTCTCTGGGACAAAGCAGTGGTCACAAGGTTTCTCAGGAGCATTGACCTGAGCAGCAAGAATTTTGTCACCCAAAGGAGAAGTGAGACTGGTGCGAACCGTAGCCAGAATACGATCAGGAGGAATCATAGGAACTGGAACCGACTCCATCTTGTAAGTGGAGAAAAATTGTTGTGACAAGGCCTCAGCTCTTACATTCCTAGTACCGGGTAAGAATGAGACAATGTAATTGAAACTCGACAAGAAAAGAGCCCATCGCACCCTTCTGGGAGAGAGGCACTTAGCCTCAGACAAGAATGTGAGATTCTTATGGTCAGTAAGAATGAGAACCGGCACAGTGGTACCTTCGAGGAGATGTCCCCATTCTTTCAGGGCTACAATGATCGCCAACAGCTCTCTGTCCCCAATCTCGTAATTGCACTCCGCAGGTGACAATTTCTTGGGAAAATAGTGATATGAATGCATAGCGCTCTCAGAGGTAGGACGTTGAGAAAGAAGGGCGCCAACTCCAGTCTCAGAAGCATCAACCTCAAGGATAAAAGGAAACGTAGGATCAGGATGTGCCAACACAGGAGCAGAAACAAAGGCAGCCTTGCGACTCTCAAAGGCCTTAATAGACTCCGGAGACCAACTCTGTGGGTTACCGTTCTTTCTGGTCATATCAGTCAGGGGCTTGACCAGAGATGAGAAGTTACGAATAAACTTCCGATAATAGTTGGCAAAGCCAAGAAAACGCTGCAGAGGACGTAAACCCACGGATCCGGGCCACTGTAGGACCGCTGAAAATTTCTCTGGGTCCATCGAAAAACCAGCAGTGGAAATGACATAACCCAGGAATTTCACCTGTTCACAATGGAATTCGCACTTCTCCAATTTACAATACAGATTGTGCTCTCTTAATTTCTGAAGCACATGACAGACATCTGTGTGGTGGCTCTCCAGGGACTTGGAAAATATTTGAGGATATCATCGAGATAAACCACCACACATAACTGCAACAAATCTCGGAGGACATCGTTAATAAATTCCTGGAAAACAGCCGGGGCGTTACAAAGGCCAAAAGGCATTACGAGATATTCATAATGGCCTGTTATGGTATTAAACGTAGTTTTCCACTCGTCGCTCTCCTTAATCCTCACAAGATTGTAAGCCCCTCTCAAGTCAAGCTTAGTGAAAACCATTGCTCCCTTGAGGCGGTCAAATAACTCTAATCAACGGGATCGGGTAGGCATTCTTAATCGTGAAATGCTTGAGACCCCTATAATCAATACAAGGTCTCAGTTCACCGCTCTTCATCACAAAGAAGAAACCAGCACCAACAGGAGACGAGGATTTGCGGATGAAACCCCGAGAAAGTGCGTCTGCAACATACTCCTCCATGGCTTTATCCTCCAAGACCGACAAAGGGTAAACCCGGCCACAAAGAGGGGGCACCAGGTTGAAGGTCAAACGCGCAATCATACGGCCGATGTGGAGGCAAACTACCGGCTTGAGCTTTGTCAAAGACATCGCTAAAATCGTGGTACTCCTCTAGCAGGGAAGAGAGTGAAGAGGTACACAGGACCTTGGCTACCTTCTGGAAGCATGTCCCACTGCATTGTGGTGACCAGGAGAGAACCTCAGCACGGAGCCAAATCAAAAGAGGGGTTGTGCCTCTGTAACCAAGGATAACCAATAACCAGCGGAAACCTAGGAGAGAAAATCACTTGGAATTGGATTATCTCATGGTGAAGAGCCCCTACGGCCATGGACAACGGAATAGTCTCATGAGTCACATGGGCAGGCTGTAGAGGTCTCCCGTCAAGAGCCTCAATGGCAAGTGGAGTGTCACGCAGTGGAATCGAGTGCTGCGATACAAAGGCAGCATCAATGAACAGGCCTGCAGCCCCAGAGCCGATTAGAGCCTGTATCTCAATAGGTTTCTCAGGAGGAGCATGGAACTGAGCAGCAAGAATTTTGTCACCCAAAGGAGAAGTAAGACTGGTGCGAACCGTAGCCAGAATACGATTAGGAGGAATCATAGGAACCGATTCCAACTTGGAAGTGGAGGAAAATTGTTGTGACAAAGGCGTCGTCATGCCCTTACATTCTTAGTACCGGGTAAGAATGAGACAATGTAATTGAAACTCGACAAGAAAAGATCCCATCCTGCCCTTCTGGGAGAGAGGTGTTTAGCCTCAGACAAGAATTTAGAACTCAGCCCAAGAAAGGGTGACCGAAACCAGGGGCTTATCCTTCTGGATAACTGGGGATGAAACAACGCCACCTAAGGTCTGTCCGGGACAGAACCTCAAGGTTCGGGTGTTCCCTGGATGGGTAGGACAAGACTTCAAAAAAAGTGACATGCCTTGCCACAATAAAGGCACAATCTCTCCCTCCTCCTAAAGGCTCTCTCATCCGCAGAGAGACGCGTGAAGCCCAAGTGCACAGGTTCATCTTCACTGACCGACTCGGTACCAGGAGGCATGGGAGGTGAGGGAGGCACGGGTGGGATTGTAAAGCTCAGAGGCAAATGTACAGGAGGCTTGCGCCAGCGCTCCTTAAAAGAAAGTCTTTCTCTGAGTCTGGAGTCAATGAGGATGGCAAACGAGATCAACTTCTCCAGCTCAGGGGGTATATCTCGGGCTGCTATCTCATCCTTGATGGAATCAGAGACCATGAGAGAAGGCAGCCACAAGGCCCTCCTTGTTCCAAGGAACCTCTGCTGCCAGAGTACAGAACTCAATGGCGTAGTTGGCAACAGTTCTCGTACTCTGTTTGATGGACATGAGACACTTGGCAGCAGAAGCGGAGCGTGCGGGAACGTCAAATACCTTTTTTAAAGGAGGCCACAAACTCTGGGCAACTCAAGACAACAGGTTTTTGCGTCTCCCATCGAGGGTTTACCCAGGCCAAGGCTCTCTCAGAAAGCAAAGATATCACGAACCCTACTTTGCTCCTATCCGTGGGAAACGCCTGGGGCAGCATCTCAAAGTAAATCTCAACTTGGTTGAGAAACCCTCTGCATTGGACTGGATCACCCCCCAAATAACTGGGGAAGCGGGGCGGAACCAGACATACCTCTTATAGAGGTAATACTCGAGGTGGGTGTCTGCACAGAGACTGGAGCAGCAGCAGGGACGGCCTGCAACATAGGTTGTACCGGAACAACCACAGTGGGGGATTCCAGGTGAGCCGTGCAACTCAGGAGCGTTTGTAACGCCATGGCAAACTGATCCATGCGGTGATCCCGCTCATCCAATCTGAAAAAAATATTACCAACAAGTGGATTCTCTGCATCTTCTGAATTCATGGCCTTCGCCTACTATCAGAAACCATGAAATCAGACCGAGACAGAAGTGCAGTAAAATCACACTTGTTTAATAATAAAAAAGGTAAATAGAGTAAGTGTAGTCAAAGTATAGCCAGAGTCCAGTAACCGGATCGGATAATCAGCCAGGCCAGAAGTCAGGGATCCAAGTAGAGGAACAGCAAACAGGATAAGGAGCCAGAAGGGATGTCAGCAAAGCCAGTCTTTGAACAGGAATGCAGGAGATGGTTTCTTGTGATCTGACCAAGGCGAAGGCAGGAATGAAGTGAGCGGAAGATCTTTAAGTAGGTGGGACTGATGAGCAGATCCACAACAGCTGGTTAACTGTAGAGAGAGAAGAGAGCTGGCAATTAGCTGACAGCTGAGCGGCCAGTTTAGAGAAGGAAGGGCTGAGCCAGCCCTGACAGCTCCTCCCCCACTGCCACACCCATCATCCATGACGAAAAAAAAAGTTGAGAATAAAAGATCCTCACAGTGACCTTCTATAGAGACACCTTCCTGGTTTAAAGGGAAAATAAAAATACTTTATTGAAAACAATGTAGCAAAAAGTAACATTAAGATAAAAATAGCGCACTCCCACCAGTGCAAGAGATAAAGAAGACAACGTTGTCAATGTTGATAGATGGAGCTCCTCATGGATGTCTTCCATTCACACCACCAGGACATGAACTTCAATGGAGCCGATCGGTGGGAAGCACAGATAGGTAATCACTGCTAAGAAGCCCTGTATAGGTTGCTGTTGATGGATCTGTCATTGAATGGTCACCCCAAGGACAGGAAGTGCCCATAATTCAAGATGGGTGTCACAGAAAGTTGAAGCCTGGAAGGATCACTGGTGAAGGATCGGCGATGTAATTGTGCAATGAAAAAGCTGCAAATGCACTGAGATAGACAATTCAACCAATGAAATCCTCCCCAGAGAGACTAAACTGTCTCTTAGATCGGGGAATATACAGGCAGATCAGAAAGTCCACTCAATGAGGACAGGAGGAGGAATAAGAGAACCATCAGTACCAAACCTTGGAAGGTGAGATCTTTACCATCCCTGGGTCTACCAGTCCCGTATTGATGGAGAAAGTCCAACCAAATAAACCGTTCCGGCTAGTGTAGATCCTCATCCAACCGCTAGAAGCATAGAGCAGCTCTGCAACCACTGTGATGTCACGCCCACGTTTCACCCGCCAATGAGCACGAGCCCCTCTTCCACGCTCCCCCCCCCCCCACAGTCCCACCCTTCATCCACGCTCCTCCCCCCACAGTCCCACCCTTCATCCACGCTCCCCCCCCCACAGTCCCTCCCATCATCCACACTCCACCCCCCACAGTCCCACCCTTCATCCACGCTCCCCCCCCCCACAGTCCCACCCTTCATCCACGCTCCCCCCCCCCCACAGTCCCACCCTTCATCCACGCTCCTCTTCCCCCCCCACATTCCTTTCCAGCAACCACGCTCCTCCCCCCCACAGTCCCTCCCATCATCCACGCTCCCCCCCCCACAGTCCCACCCTTCATCCACGCTCCTCCCCCCACAGTCCCACCCTTCATCCACGCTCCTCTTCCCCCCCCCACATTCCTTTCCAGCATCCACGCTCCACCCCCCACAGTCCCTCCCATCATCCACGCTCCACCCCCCCACAGTCCCTCCCATCATCCACGCTCCACCCCCCACAGTCCCTCCCATCATCCACGCTCCACCCCCCACAGTCCCACCCTTCATCCACGCTCCTCTTCCCCCCCCACATTCCTTTCCAGCATCCACGCTCCACCCCCCACAGTCCCTCCCATCATCCACGCTCCACCCCCCACAGTCCCTCCCATCATCCACGCTCCTCCCCCCCACAGTCCCTCCCATCATCCACGCTCCACCCCCCACAGTCCCTCCCATCATCCACGCTCCACCCCCCACAGTCCCACCCATCATCCACGCTCCCCCCCCCCACAGTCCCTCCCATCATCCATGCTCCCCCCCCCCACAGTCCCTCCCATCATCCACACTCCTCCCCCTCCAAAGTACCGTCACACCCCTAATCTTCATTTGCTCCTCCCTTAGCGTAGCCCATAGCTATATAGATTTCTATATCTTCTTACCTAGTGCCTCCAAAAAGCAGGATTTTGTCACCCACAATGCAACAGCACTGCCTGCGCCGAGCGCACGGACCTTTACCCTGGACATCCACTCGCTGCCAGCGACCCGAATCTGCAACATAAAGACATGTTCAGAACCTGCCCCACCCACAACCCGCGACTGCCCCTCCCAACGTCCCACCCACAACCCGCGACTGCCCCTCCCAACGTCCCACCCACAACCCGCGACTGCCCCGCCCAACGTCCCACCCACAACCCGCAACTGCCCCGCCCAACGTCCCACCCACAACCCGCAACTGCCCCGCCCAACGTCCCACCCACAACCCGCGACTGCCTCGCCCAACGTCCCACCCACAACCCGCGACTGCCTCGCCCAACGTCCCACCCACAACCCGCAACTGCCCCGCCCAACGTCCCACCCACAACCCGCGACTGCCTCGCCCAACGTCCCACCCACAACCCGCGACTGCCTCGCCCAACGTCCCACCCACAACCCGCAACTGCCCCGCCCAACGTCCCACCCACAACCCGCGACTGCCTCGCCCAACATCCCACCCACAACCCGCAACTGCCCCGCCCAACGTCCCACCCACAACCCGCAACTGCCCCGCCCAACGTCCCACCCACAACCCGCGACTGCCTCGCCCAACGTCCCACCCACAACCCGCGACTGCCTCGCCCAACGTCCCACCCACAACCCGCGACTACCCCGCCCAACGTCCCACCCACAACCCGCAACTGCCCCGCCCAACGTCCCACCCACAACCCGCGACTGCCCCGCCCAACGTCCCACCCACAACTGCCCCGCCCAATGTCCTACCCACAACCCGCGACTGCCTCGCCCAACGTCCCACCCACAACCCGCGACTGCCTCGCCCAACGTCCCACCCACAACCCGCGACTGCCCCGCCCAACGTCCCACCCACAACCCGCGACTGCCTCGCCCAACGTCCCACCCACAACCCGCGACTGCCTCGCCCAACGTCCCACCCACAACCCGCGACTGCCTCGCCTAATGTCCCACCCACAACCCGCGACTGCCTCGCCTAATGTCCCACCCACAACCCGCGACTGCCTCGCCCAATGTCCCACCCACAACCCGCGACTGCCCCGCCCAACGTCCCACCCACAACCCACGACTGCCTCGCCCAACGTCCCACCCACAACCCGTGAGATGACTGCAGGATATATATAAAAAATACATGATGTCAGGGATGGGTCCTGGAAGGGTGATATTTCCCTGCTATTTGGGCTGTGGTCCCTTTAAAGGGGGACAATCTGAATGCAGTTGTTACCCATTACAGGGTGCGGGGTGCCAGGGTTCAGGGGGTTCAGGGTGGAAAGGGGTAAGTGGACTTAGACTGCCCAGGATTAGTAAATCTTTCTATGGGATCTGGAAGGCTTGGAGAGTCTATGGGGGGGAAAGAACCTCCATCTCCGATTCCAGAAATGGTCCTGAAAGGGTTTCCCCCACCCTCTAATCATATCTCACACATATACAGTGGCGCAGATCCCACACTTACCTGGGGTGTATTTCCACAGATCCTGGAAGTGACGGTTCAGTCTGGCGTTATATCCCCCGAACACATACAGCTCCCCCTGATAGGAGACTGAAATAAAGACAATTCGGGGATACAACCAACAGGGAATACAGAGAATGTCCTATCATATCACCTGCCCGCCTACATCACCCGCCCGCCCACATCAACCGCCCGCCTACTTCACCCGCCCGCCTACATCACCCGCCCGCCTACATCACCCGCCCGCCTACATCACCCGCCCGCCTACATCGCCCGCCCGCCCGCCCACATCAACCGCCCGCCCACATCAACCGCCCGCCCACATCAACCGCCCGCCCACATCAACCGCCCGCCTACTTCACCCGCCCGCCTACTTCACCCGCCCGCCTACATCACCCGCCCGCCTACATCACCCGCCCGCCTACATCAACCGCCCGCCTACATCAACCGCCCGCCTACATCAACCGCCCGCCTACTTCACCCGCCCGCCTACTTCACCCGCCCGCCTACTTCACCCGCCCGCCTACATCACCCGCCCGCCTACATCACCCGCCCGCCTACATCAACCGCCCGCCCGCCTACTTCACCCGCCCGCCTACATCACCCGCCCGCCTACATCACCCGCCCGCCTACATCACCCGCCCGCCTACATCACCCACCCGCCTACATCACCTGCCCGCCCGCATCACCCGCCCGCCCACATCAACCGCCCGCCCACATCAACCGCCCGCCTACATCACCCGCTCGCCTACATCACCCGCCCGCCCACATCACCCGCCCGCCTACTTCACCCGCCCGCCTACTTCACCCGCCCGCCTACTTCACCCGCCCGCCTACATCACCTGCCCGCCCACATCAACCGCCCGCCTACTTCACCCGCCCGCCTACTTCACCCGCCCGCCTACTTCACCCGCCCGCCTACATCACCCGCACGCCTACATCACCCGCCCGCCTACTTCACCCGCCCGCCTACATCACCCGCCCGCCTACATCACCTGCCCGCCCACATCACCCGCCCGCCTACATCAACCGCCCGCCTACTTCACCCGCCCGCCTACATCACCTGCCCGCCTACATCACCTGCCCGCCCACATCACCCGCCCGCCTACTTCACCCGCCCGCATCACCCGCCCGCATCAACCGCCCGCCTACTTCACCCGCCCGCCTACATCACCTGCCCGCCTACATCACCCGCCCGCCTACATCACCCGCCCGCATCACCCGCCCGCCCACATCAACCGCCCGCCTACTTCACCCGCCCGCCTACATCACCTGCCCGCCTACATCACCTGCCCGCCCACATCAACCGCCTGCCTACTTCACCCGCCTGCCTACTTCACCCGCCCGCCTACATCACCTGCCCGCCTACATCACCTGCCCGCCCACATCAACCGCCTGCCTACTTCACCCGCCTGCCTACTTCACCCGCCCGCCTACATCACCTGCCCGCCTACATCACCTGCCCGCCCACATCAACCGCCTGCCTACTTCACCCGCCTGCCTACTTCACCCGCCCGCCTACATCACCTGCCCGCCTACATCACCTGCCCGCCCACATCACCCGCCCGCCTACTTCACCCGCCCGCCTACTTCACCTGCCCGCCCACATCAACCGCCTGCCTACATCACCCCCCTGCCTACTTCACCCGCTCGCCTACATAAACCGCCCGCCTACATCACCTGCACGCCCACTTCAACCGCCTGCCTACTTCACCCGCCCGCCTACATCACCTGCACGCCTACATCAACTGGCCGCCCACATCAACTACCCGCCCCCCTACTTCAACCGCCTGCCTACTTCAACCACCCACCTACTTCACATCACCTGCCCGCCTACATCAACTACCCGCCCCCCTACTTCAACCACCCACATCACCTGCCCGCCTACATCACCTACCCGCCCGCATCACCTGCCCGCCTACATAAACCACCCGCATCAACTACCCGCCTACAACTACCAGCCTACATCAACCACCCGCCTACATTAACTACCCGCCCCCCTACTTCAACCACCCGCCTACATCACCCGCCCACCTACAACTGCCCGCCTTGCCTACATCAACTACCCGCCTACAACTGCCCGCCCACATCAACTACCCGCATCAACTACATGCCCGCCTACATCAACCACCCGCCTACCTACATCACCTGCCTGCCTACATCAACCACCCGCCCCCCTACTTCAACCACCCACATCAACCGCCCGCCTACATCGCCCGCCTACATCACCCGCCCCCCTACATCAACCGCCCACCTTGCCTACATAAACTACCCGCCTACAACTGCCCGCCCACATCAACTACATGCCCGCCTACATCAACTACCCGCCTACATCAACTACCCACCCACATCAACCACCTGCCTACTTCAACCGCCCGCCTTGCCTACATAAACTGCCTGCCTACAACTGCCCGCCCACATCAACTACCCGCCTACAACTGCCCGCCCACATCAACTACCCGCCCGCCTACTTCAACCACCCGCCCACCTACAACTGCCCGCCCACATCAACCACTCGCTTACATCTCCTGCCCGCCTACTTTAACTACCCGCCCGCCTACTTCAACCTCCCGCCTTGCCTACATCAACTACCCGCCTATAACTGCCTGCCCACATCAACCCCCCCACCTACATCAACTGCCCGCCCATCTACATCACCTGCCCGCCCGCATCAACTGCCCGCCCACCTACATCACCTGCCCGCCCACATCAACTGCCCGCCCACCAACATCAAGCGCCCGAATCACCTGGCCGCCTACATCAACTGCCCACCTACAACTGACAGCACCGCCCGCCCGCATCAACTGCCAGCCTACATCAACCGCCCACACCGGCCGCCTATATCACCTGCCCGCCCACATCAACCGCACGCCTACAACTGCCAGCCCGCCTACATCAACCGCCCACATAATCTGCCCTGTTTACACCTCATACCCAGAACTCCAATCCCCTCCTAGGACGCACACTCACAGGCTGAATGGCTCCTCCTGCCTTCGGGGGGCGCTGTGGACTGAGCTGCCTCCAGCCAGCTCTCGATCATCATGTCGAACACTCGGATGCGGTTGCAGTAGATCTCGTTGTTGGAATGGAACGGTCCGGAGCGATCTGCACGCCCGCCAAATACGTACATCTTGTGACCAATCACAGTGGCTGAGTGGAAATCTCTCCAGCGAGCCGGGGCGCCCTACAGACAGACCAACCAATCAGAACACCACATTTCTCGTCAACAGCCATAAGAATGCTGGGTAACGGGGCACGAGGAGGACATGCTGGGTAACGGGGCACGAGGAGGACATGCTGGGTAACGGGGCACGAGGAGGACATGCTGGGTAACGGGGCACGAGGAGGACATGCTGGGTAACGGGCACGAGGAGGACATGCTGGGTAGGCCCCGCCCCCTTATACTCACTTTGGCCTTCACTAACGCCCAGCTCATGGATTTGGTGTCCAGTTTATGAATATCATTGGAGAAGCAGTCAGCCTGGAAGGAAGAAGATTGACAGCGATCACCACACTGAGATCATACCTACCTACAGCATCCAGGAGCACCGTGTCCCCACCATAGTCCCTGATACCTACCTACAGCATCCAGGAGCACCGTGTTCCCACCATAGTCCCTCATACCTACCTACAGAACCCAGGAGCACCGTGTCCTAACCATAGTCCCTCATACCTACCTACAGAACCCAGGAGCACCGTGTCCCCACCATAGTCCCTCATACCTACCTACAGAACCCAGGAGCACCGTGTTCCCACCATAGTCCCTGATACCTACCTACAGAACCCAGGAGCACCGTGTCCTAACCATAGTCCCTCATACCTACCTACAGAACCCAGGAGCACCGTGTCCCCACCATAGTCCCTCATACCTACCTACAGAACCCAGGAGCACCGTGTCCCCACCATAGTCCCTGATACCTACCTACAGCATCCAGGAGCACCGTGTTCCCACCATAGTCCCTGATACCTACCTACAGAACCAAGGAGCACCGTGTCCTAACCATAGTCCCTGATACCTACCTACAGTACCCAGGAGCACCGTGTCCCCACCATAGTCCCCCATACCTACCTACAGAACCCAGGAGCACCGTGTTCACCATTCCCCCCACCATAGTCCCTGATACCTACCTACAGAACCAAGGAGCACCGTGTCCCCACCATAGTCCCTGATACCTACCTACAGTACCCAGGAGCACCGTGTCCCCACCATAGTCCCTGATACCTACCTACAGAACCCAGGAGCACCGTGTCCCCACCATAGTCCCTCATACCTACCTACAGAACCCAGGAGCACCGTGTCCCCACCATAGTCCCTCATACCTACCTACAGAACCCAGGAGCACCGTGTCCCCACCATAGTCCCTCATACCTACCTACAGAACCCAGGAGCACCGTGTCCCCACCATAGTCCTCATACCTACCTACAGAACCCAGGAGCACCGTGTCCCCACCATAGTCCCTCATACCTACCTACAGAACCCAGGAGCACCGTGTCCCCACCATAGTCCCTGATACCTACCTACAGAACCCAGGAGCACCGTGTCCCCACCATAGTCCCTGATACCTACCTACAGAACCCAGGAGCACCGTGTCCCCACCATAGTCCCTGATACCTACCTACAGAACCCAGGAGCACCGTGTCCTAACCATAGTCCCTGATACCTACCTACAGTACCCAGGAGCACCGTGTTCCCACCATAGTCCCTGATACCTACCTACAGCATCCAGGAGCACTGTGTTCCCACCATAGTCCCTGATACCAACCTACAGCATCCAGGAGCACCGTGTTCCCACCATAGTCCCTGATACCTACCTACAGCATCCAGGAGCACCGTGTCCCCACCATAGTCCCTCATACTTACCTACAGAACCCAGGAGCACCGTGTCCCCACCATAGTCCCTCATACCTACCTACAGAACCCAGGAGCACCGTGTCCCCACCATAGTCCCTCATACCTACCTACAGAACCCAGGAGCACCGTGTCCCCACCATAGTTCCTGATACCTACCTACAGCATCCAGGAGCACCGTGTTCCCACCATAGTCCCTGATACCTACCTACAGCATCCAGGAGCACTGTGTTCCCACCATAGTCCCTCATACCTACCTACAGAACCCAGGAGCACCGTGTCCCCACCATAGTCCCTCATACCTACCTACAGCATCTAGGGGCACTGTGTTCCCACCATAGTCCCTCATACCTACCTACAGAACCCAGGAGCACCGTGTCCCCACCATAGTCCCTCATACCAACCTACAGCATCCAGGAGCACCGTGTCCCCACCATAGTCCCTGATACCTACCTACAGCATCCAGGAGCACCGTGTTCCCACCATAGTCCCTGATACCTACCTACAGCATCCAGGAGCACTGTGTCCCCACCATAGTCCCTGATACCTACCTACTGCATCCAGGAGCACTGTGTCCCCACCATAGTCCCCGATACCTACCTACAGCATCCAGGAGCACCGTGTCCCCACCATAGTCCCCGATACCTACCTACAGCATCCAGGAGCACCGTGTTCCCACCATAGTCCCTGATACCTACCTACAGCATCCAGGAGCACCGTGTTCACACCATAGTCCCTGATACCTACCTACAGCATCCAGGAGCACCGTGTTCCCACCATAGTCCCTGATACCTACCTACAGCATCCAGGAGCACCGTGTTCACACCATAGTCCCTGATACCTACCTACAGCATCCAGGAGCACCGTGTTCACACCATAGTCCCTGATACCTACCTACAGCATCCAGGAGCACCGTGTTCACACCATAGTCCCCGATACCTACCTACAGCATCCAGGAGCACTGTGTTCCCACCATAGTCCCTCATACCTACCTACAGCATCCAGGAGCACCGTGTTCCCACCATAGTCCCTGATACCTACCTACAGCATCCAGGAGCACCGTGTTCACACCATAGTCCCTGATACCTACCTACAGCATCCAGGAGCACCGTGTTCCCACCATAGTCCCTGATACCTACCTACAGTATCCAGGAGCACCGTGTTCCCACCATAGTCCCTGATACCTACCTACAGCATCCAGGAGCACCGGTGTTCACACCATAGTCCCTGATACCTACCTACAGCATCCAGGAGCACCGTGTTCCCACCAATAGTCCCTGATACCTACCTACAGAACCCAGGAGCACCGTGTCCTAACCATAGTCCCTGATACCTACCTACAGTACCCAGGAGCACCGTGTTCACACCATAGTCCCTGATACCTACCTACAGAACCCAGGAGCACCGTGTCCCCACCATAGTCCCTCATACCTACCTACAGCATCCAGGAGCACTGTGTCCCCACCATAGTCCCTGATACCTACCTACAGCATCCAGGAGCACTGTGTCCCCACCATAGTCCCTCATACCTACCTACAGAACCCAGGAGCACCGTGTCCCCACCATAGTCCCTGATACCTACCTACAGAACCCAGGAGCACCGTGTCCCCACCATAGTCCCTCATACCTACCTACAGCATCCAGGAGCACTGTGTCCCCACCATAGTCCCTCATACCTACCTACAGCATCCAGGAGCACTGTGTCCCCACCATAGTCCCTCATACCTACCTACAGCATCCAGGAGCACCGTGTTCACACCATAGTCCCCGATACCTACCTACAGCATCCAGGAGCACTGTGTTCCCACCATAGTCCCTCATACCTACCTACAGCATCCAGGAGCACCGTGTTCACACCATAGTCCCCGATACCTACCTACAGCATCCAGGAGCACTGTGTCCCCACCATAGTCCCTCATACCTACCTACAGCATCCAGGAGCACCGTGTCCCCACCATAGTCCCTGATACCTACCTACAGAACCCAGGAGCACCGTGTCCCCACCATAGTCCCTCATACCTACCTACAGCATCCAGGAGCACCGTGTCCCCACCATAGTCCCTCATACCTACCTACTGCATCCAGGAGCACCGTGTCCCCATCATAGTCCCCACCATAGTCCCTCATACCTACCTACGGCATCCAGGAGCACCGTGTTCCCACCATAGTCCCCGATACCTACCTACAGCATCCAGGAGCACCGTGTTCCCACCATAGTCCCTCATACCTATCTACAGCATCCAGGAGCACTGTGTCCCCACCATAGTCCCTCATACCTATCTACAGCATCCAGGAGCACTGTGTCCCCACCATAGTCCCCGATACCTACCTACAGCATCCAGGAGCACTGTGTCCCCACCATAGTCCCTCATACCTATCTACAGCATCCAGGAGCACTGTGTCCCCACCATAGTCCCTCATACCTATCTACAGCATCCAGGAGCACTGTGTCCCCACCATAGTCCCCGATACCTACCTACAGCATCCAGGAGCACTGTGTCCCCACCATAGTCCCCGATACCTACCTACAGCATCCAGGAGCACCGTGTTCCCACCATAGTCCCTCATACCTACCTACAGCATCCAGGAGCACTGTGTCCCCACCATAGTCCCTCATACCTATCTACAGCATCCAGGAGCACTGTGTCCCCACCATAGTCCCTGATACCTACCTACAGCATCCAGGAGCACCGTGTTCCCCACCATAGTCCCTCATACCTACCTACAGCATCCAGGGGCACTGTGTCCCCACCATAGTCCCTCATACCTACCTACAGCATCCAGGGGCACTGTGTTCCCACCATAGTCCCCGATACCTACCTACTGAATCCAGGAGCACTGTGTTCCCACCATAGTCCCTGATACCTACCTACAGCATCCAGGAGCACCGTGTTCACACCATAGTCCCTGATACCTACCTACAGCATCCAGGAGCACCGTGTTCACACCATAGTCCCTGATACCTACCTACAGCATCCAGGAGCACTGTGTCCCCACCATAGTCCCTCATACCTACCTACAGCATCCAGGAGCACCGTGTTCACACCATAGTCCCTCATACCTACCTACAGCATCCAGGAGCACTGTGTCCCCACCATAGTCCCTCATACCTACCTACAGAACCCAGGAGCACCGTGTCCCCACCATAGTCCCTGATACCTACCTACAGAACCCAGGAGCACCGTGTCCCTCATACCTATCTACAGCATCCAGGAGCACTGTGTCCCCACCATAGTCCCTCATACCTACCTACAGCATCCAGGAGCACCGTGTTCCCACCATAGTCCCTCATACCTACCTACAGCATCCAGGGGCACTGTGTCCCCACCATAGTCCCTCATACCTACCTACAGCATCCAGGGGCACTGTGTTCCCACCATAGTCCCCGATACCTACCTACTGAATCCAGGAGGCACTGTGTTCCCACCATAGTCCCTCATACCTACCTACAGCATCCAGGAGCACTGTGTCCCCACCATAGTCCCTCATACCTACCTACAGAACCCAGGAGCACCGTGTCCCCACCATAGTCCCTCATACCTACCTACTGCATCCAGGAGCACCGTGTTCCCACCATAGTCCCTGATACCTACCTACTGCATCCAGGAGCACCGTGTCCCCACCATAGTCCCTCATACCTACCTACAGCATCAGGAGCACCGTGTTCCCACCATAGTCCCTCATACCAACCTACAGCATCCAGGAGCACTGTGTCCCCACCATAGTCCCTCATACCTACCTACAGCATCAGGAGCACCGTGTCCCCACCATAGTCCCCCATACCAACCTACAGCATCCAGGAGCACCGTGTCCCCACCATAGTCCCCCATACCAACCTACAGCATCCAGGAGCACCGTGTCCCCACCATAGTCCCCCATACCAACCTACAGCATCCAGGAGCACCGTGTCCCCACCATAGTCCCCAATACCAACCTACAGCATCCAGGAGCACCGTGTTCCCACCATAGTCCCCCATACCAACCTACAGCATCCAGGAGCACCGTGTCCCCACCATAGTCCCCCATACCAACCTACAGCATCCAGGAGCACCGTGTCCCCCACCATAGTCCCCCATACCAACCTACAGCATCCAGGAGCACCGTGTTCCCACCATAGTCCCCGATACCTACCTACAGCATCCAGGAGCACCGTGTCCCCGCCGTAGTCCCCCATACCAACCTACAGCATCCAGGAGCACCGTGTCCCCGCCGTAGTCCCCCATACCAACCTACAGCATCCAGGAGCACCGTGTCCCCGCCGTAGTCCCCTATACACAATACCGGAGCACCATGTCCCTGCCATAGTCCCCTATACAGGAGCACCATGTGCCCAACACTAATCTACAAGAAGAGGGGCTCATTTTCCACCATACACTCCCTATACCAATTCCCCAGTACGGGGACCATGTGCCCACCATACCCGCCCCCCATACAAAGTTACACAGGAAATGTGGTGCTAGGTATTGAACCCCCGTCTTCTCACCAGCTGCTCGTATCCTCCAAAGACATACATGGTTCTCTCCAGGACACAGGCGGAGTGCCCATCCCGAGCTCCGGGAATCGGACCAGTCACACGTGGGGTTGTCCATTGCTCAGTGCCTGCAATCAGAAGCCCACTAGTTAGTAAGGAGGCAGCGGGGGATGGAGACACACATGGAATAGGTGTGTACCTGTGTGGAAAATGTAGAGGACATTACAAGCCCCCTCTGTGTCATTGCGGCCACCCCAGATGTATATGATGTCATCGATGAGCACAGCAGTGTGGCCATACCTCATGTAGGGAACCTTAGACTGACCACCAATGACAGGAGGCAGTTTTCTCCAACGTAGGGACACTACAAGGAAAGAAGATATCAGAGGCTTGTCTGGTCACCAGAGGAGGACGCACCATGACACACATACCGGTATTGAAGACGTGGACATCGATCTGCCTCAGAGTCTCATAGTCCTCTTCAGAACAGTAACCCCCAAGGAAAACACTCGATGTCCCACTGCTACAGCCGCATGATTCACCCGCCGAGGACCCCCCTCCAAGTGCACCGTCCAGCGAGGCATCCCCCCACTGCATAACGAAGCAAGGTGAGGGGCCGAAGTGTCAGCACACCACAGCCTGAAGAGAGAAGGAAAAACCGGGACTGAGAACATGCTCCACCAACCGACCCATCAATCCCCACCAACCGACCCATCAATCCCAAACAACCTACTCCACCACCGGACCCATCAATCCCCAACAACCTACTCCACCACCGGACCCATCAACCTACTCCACCAACAGACCCATCAATCCCCACCAACAGACCCATCAATCCCCAACAACCTACTCCACCACCGGACCCATCAATCCCCACCAACCGACCCATCAATCCCCACCAACCTACTTCACCCCCCGACCCATCAATCCCCAACAACCTACTTCACCCCCCGACCCATCAATCCCCAATAACCTACTCCACCCCCCGACCCATCAATCACCACCAACAGACCCATCAATCCCCACCAACCGACCCATCAATCCCCACCAACCGACCCATCAATCCCCACCAACCGACCCATCAATCCCCACCAACCGACCCCTCAATCCCCACCAACCGACCCATCAATCCCCACCAACCGACCCATCAATCCCCACCAACCGACCCATCAATCCCACCAACCGACCCATCAATCCCCAACAACCGACCCATCAATCCCCAACAACCGACCCATCAATCCCCAACAACCTATTCCACCCCCCGACCCATCAACCTACTCCACCAACAGACACAAAAAACCCCACCAACAGACCCATCAATCCTCACCAACCGACCCATCAATCCCCACCAACCGACCCATCAATCCCCACCAACCTACTCCACCCCCGACCCATCAACCTACTCCACCAACAGACACAAAAAACCCCAACAGACCCATCAATCCCCACCAACCGACTCATCAATCCCCACCAACCGACCCATCAATCCCCACCAACCTACTCCACCCCCCGACCCATCAACCTACTCCACCAACAGACACAAAAAACCCCAACAGACCCATCAATCCCCACCAACAGACCCATCAATACCCAACAACCGACCCATAAATCCCCACCAACCTATTCCACCCCCCCGACCCATCAATCCCCAACAACCGACCCATCAATCCCCAACAACCTACTCCACCCATCAATCCCCAACAACCTACTCCACCACCGGACCCATCAATCCCCAACAACCTACTCCACCACCGGACCCATCAACCTACTCCACCAACAGACCCAAAAAACCCCAACAGACCCAAAAAACCCACCAACAGACCCATCAATCACCACCAACCGACCCATCAATCCCCACCAAGAGACCCATCAATCCCCAACAACCGACCCATCAATCCCCAACAACCTACTCCACCCCCCGACCCATCAATCCCCAACAACCTACTCCACCACCGGACCCATCAACCTACTCCACCAACAGACCCAAAAAACCCCACCAACAGACCCATCAATCCCCACCAACCGACCCATCAATCCCACCAACCGACCCATCAATCCCCACCAACCGACCCATCAATCCCCACCAACCGACCCATCAATCCCCACCAACCGACCCATCAATCCCCACCAACCGACCCATCAATCCCCACCAACCGACCCATCAATCCCCACCAACCGACCCATCAATCCCCACCAACCGACCCATCAATCCCCACCAACCGACCCATCAATCCCCACCAACTGACCCATCAATCCCCACCAACTGACCCATCAATCCCCACCAACCTACTCCAACCCCCCCCCGACCCATCAATCCCCACCAACCTACTCCAACCCCCCCCCCGACCCATAAATCCCCACCAACCTACTCCAACCCCCCCCCGACCCATAATCCCCACCAACCTACTCCAACCCCCCCGACCCATCAATCCCCACCAACCTACTCCAACCCCCCCCCGACCCATCAATCCCCACCAACCTACTCCAACCCCCCCCCCCGACCCATCAATCCCCACCAACCTACTCCAACCCCCCCCCGACCCATCAATCCCCACCAACCTACTCCAACCCCCCCCCGACCCATCAATCCCCACCAACCTACTCCAACCCCCCCCCCCCGACCCATCAATCCCCACCAACCTACTCCACCCCCCCCGACCCATCATCCCCACCAACCTACTCCAACCCCCCCCCGACCCATCAATCCCCACCAACCTACTCCAACCCCACCCCCCGACCTACTCCAACCCCCCCCCGACCCATCAATCCCCACCAACCTACTCCAACCCCCCCGACCCATCAATCCCCACCAACCTACTCCAACCCCCCCCCGACCCATCAATCCCCACCAACCTACTCCAACCCCCCCCGACCCATCAATCCCCACCAACCTACTCCAACCCCCCCGACCCATCAATCCCCACCAACCTACTCCAACCCCCCCCGACCCATCAATCCCCACCAACCTACTCCAACCCCCCCCCCCCCAATCCCCACCAACCTATTCCAACCCCCCCCCCCCGACCCATCAATCCCCACCAACCTACTCCAACCCCCCCCCCCGACCCATCAATCCCCACCAACCTACTCCAACCCCCCCCCGACCCATCAATCCCCACCAACCTACTCCAACCCCCCCGACCCATCAATCCCCACCAACCTACTCCAACCCCCCCCGACCCATCAATCCCCACCAACCTACTCCAACCCCCCCCCCCGACCCATCAATCCCCACCAACCTACTCCAACCCCCCCCGCCGACCCATCAATCCCCACCAACCTACTCCAACCCCCCCCGACCCACCCATCAATCCCCACCAACCTACTCCAACCCCCCGACCCATCAATCCCCACCAACCTACTCCAACCCCCCCCGACCCATCAATCCCCACCAACCTACTCCAACCCCCCCGACCCATCAATCCCCACCAACCTACTCCAACCCCCCGACCCATCAATCCCCACCAACCTACTCCAACCCCCCCGACCCATCAATCCCCACCAACCTACTCCACCAACAGACCCACCGACCCATCAATCCCCACCAACCTACTCCAACCCCCCCCCCCCAAACCAACAATCCCCACCAACCTACTCCACCAACAGACCCATCAATCCCCACCAACCTACTCCAACCCCCCCGACACATCAATCCCCAACAGCCTACTCCACCCCCCCCGACCCATCAATCCCCACCAACCTACTCCAACCCCCCTCGACCCATCAATCCCCACCAACCTACTCCAACCCCCCCGACCCATCAATCCCCACCAACCTACTCCAACCCCCCTGACCCATCAATCCCCACCAACCTACCTCCAACCCCCACCGACCCATCAATCCCCACCAACCTACTCAACCCCCCCGACCCATCAATCCCCACCAACCTACTCCAACCCCCCCCGACCCATCAATCCCCACTAACCTACTCCAACCCCCCCCCGACCCATCAATCCCCACCAACCTACTCACCCCCCCCCGACCCATCAATCCCCACCAACCTACTCCACCACCGGACCCATCAATCCCCAACAACCTACTCCACCCACCGGACCCATCAACCTACTCCACCAACAGACCCAAAAAACCCCACCAACAGTCCCATCAATCCCCACCAACCTACTCCACCACCCGACCCATCAATCCCCAATAACCTACTCCACCCCCCGACCCATCAATCCCCACCAACCTACTCCACCACCCGACCCATCAATCCCCACCAACCTACTTCACCCCCCGACCCATCAATCCCCAACAACCT
>JBBGZY010003734.1:0-30672 GCA_037952925.1 Lithobates clamitans
CTCTGTATATATAGAATGATGATGTATCCTCTCTGTATATATAGAATGATGATGTATCTCTCTGTATATATAGAATGATGATGTATCCTCTCTGTATATATAGAATGATGATGTATCTCTCTGTATATATAGAATGATGATGTATCCTCTCTGTATATATAGAATGATGATGTATCTCTCTGTATATATAGAATGATGATGTATCTCTCTGTATATATAGAATGATGATGTATCCTCTCTGTATATATAGAATGATGATGTATCCTCTCTGTATATATAGAATGATGATGTATCCTCTCTGTATATATAGAATGATGATGTATCCTCTCTGTATATATAGAATGATGATGTATCCTCTCTGTATATATAGAATGATGATGTATCCTCTCTGTATATATAGAATGATGATGTATCCTCTCTGTATATATAGAATGATGATGTATCCTCTCTGTATATATAGAATGATGATGTATCCTCTCTGTATATATAGAATGATGATGTATCCTCTCTGTATATATAGAATGATGATGTATCCTCTCTGTATATATAGAATGATGATGTATCTCTCTGTATATATAGAATGATGATGTATCCTCTCTGTATATATAGAATGATGATGTATCTCTCTGTATATATAGAATGATGATGTATCTCTCTGTATATATAGAATGATGATGTATCCTCTCTGTATATATAGAATGATGATGTATCCTCTCTGTATATATAGAATGATGATGTATCCTCTCTGTATATATAGAATGATGATGTATCCTCTCTGTATATATAGAATGATGATGTATCCTCTCTGTATATATAGAATGATGATGTATCCTCTCTGTATATATAGAATGATGATGTATCCTCTCTGTATATATAGAATGATGATGTATCCTCTCTGTATATATAGAATGATGATGTATCCTCTCTGTATATATAGAATGATGATGTATCCTCTCTGTATATATAGAATGATGATGTATCCTCTCTGTATATATAGAATGATGATGTATCCTCTCTGTATATATAGAATGATGATGTATCCTCTCTGTATATATAGAATGATGATGTATCCTCTCTGTATATATAGAATGATGATGTATCTCTCTGTATATATAGAATGATGATGTATCCTCTCTGTATATATAGAATGATGATGTATCCTCTCTGTATATATAGAATGATGATGTATCTCTCTGTATATATAGAATGATGATGTATCTCTCTGTATATATAGAATGATGATGTATCCTCTCTGTATATATAGAATGATGATGTATCCTCTCTGTATATATAGAATGATGATGTATCCTCTCTGTATATATAGAATGATGATGTATCCTCTCTGTATATATAGAATGATGATGTATCCTCTCTGTATATATAGAATGATGATGTATCCTCTCTGTATATATAGAATGATGATGTATCTCTCTGTATATATAGAATGATGATGTATCCTCTCTGTATATATAGAATGATGATGTATCCTCTCTGTATATATAGAATGATGATGTATCCTCTCTGTATATATAGAATGATGATGTATCTCTCTGTATATATAGAATGATGATGTATCTCTCTGTATATATAGAATGATGATGTATCCTCTCTGTATATATAGAATGATGATGTATCTCTCTGTATATATAGAATGATGATGTATCCTCTCTGTATATATAGAATGATGATGTATCTCTCTGTATATATAGAATGATGATGTATCCTCTCTGTATATATAGAATGATGATGTATCTCTCTGTATATATAGAATGATGATGTATCTCTCTGTATATATAGAATGATGATGTATCCTCTCTGTATATATAGAATGATGATGTATCCTCTCTGTATATATAGAATGATGATGTATCCTCTCTGTATATATAGAATGATGATGTATCCTCTCTGTATATATAGAATGATGATGTATCTCTCTGTATATATATAGAATGATGATGTATCCTCTCTGTATATATAGAATGATGATGTATCTCTCTGTATATATAGAATGATGATGTATCCTCTCTGTATATATAGAATGATGATGTATCCTCTCTGTATATATAGAATGATGATGTATCTCTCTGTATATATAGAATGATGATGTATCTCTCTGTATATATAGAATGATGATGTATCTCTCTGTATATATAGAATGATGATGTATCTCTCTGTATATATAGAATGATGATGTATCTCTCTGTATATATATAATGATGATGTATCTCTCTGTATATATAGAATGATGATGTATCCTCTCTGTATATATAGAATGATGATGTATCTCTGTATATATAGAATGATGATGTATCCCTGTATATATAGAATGATGATGTATCCTCTCTGTATATATAGAATGATGATGTATCCTCTCTGTATATATAGATGATGATGTATCTCTCTGTATATATAGAATGATGATGTATCCTCTCTGTATATATAGAATGATGATGTATCCTCTCTGTATATATAGAATGATGATGTATCCTCTCTGTATATATAGAATGATGATGTATCTCTCTGTATATATAGAATGATGATGTATCTCTCTGTATATATAGAATGATGATGTATCTCTCTGTATATATAGAATGATGATGTATCTCTCTGTATATATAGAATGATGATGTATCTCTCTGTATATATATAATGATGATGTATCTCTCTGTATATATAGAATGATGATGTATCCTCTCTGTATATATAGAATGATGATGTATCCTCTCTGTATATATATAATGATGATGTATCTCTCTGTATATATAGAATGATGATGTATCCTCTCTGTATATATAGAATGATGATGTATCTCTCTGTATATATAGAATGATGATGTATCTCTGTATATATAGAATGATGATGTATCCTCTCTGTATATATAGAATGATGATGTATCCTCTCTGTATATATAGAATGATGATGTATCCTCTCTGTATATATAGAATGATGATGTATCCTCTCTGTATATATAGAATGATGATGTATCTCTGTATATATAGAATGATGATGTATCTCTCTGTATATATAGAATGATGATGTATCTCTGTATATATAGAATGATGATGTATCTCTCTGTATATATAGAATGATGATGTATCCTCTCTGTATATATAGAATGATGATGTATCCTCTCTGTATATATAGAATGATGATGTATCCTCTCTGTATATATAGAATGATGATGTATCTCTGTATATATAGAATGATGATGTATCTCTCTGTATATATAGAATGATGATGTATCCTCTCTGTATATATAGAATGATGATGTATCTCTCTGTATATATAGAATGATGATGTATCCTCTCTGTATATATAGAATGATGATGTATCTCTCTGTATATATAGAATGATGATGTATCTCTCTGTATATATAGAATGATGATGTATCCTCTCTGTATATATAGAATGATGATGTATCCTCTCTGTATATATATAGAATGATGATGTATCTCTGTATATATAGAATGATGATGTATCCTCTCTGTATATATAGAATGATGATGTATCTCTCTGTATATATAGAATGATGATGTATCCTCTCTGTATATATAGAATGATGATGTATCTCTCTGTATATATAGAATGATGATGTATCCTCTCTGTATATATAGAATGATGATGTATCCTCTCTGTATATATAGAATGATGATGTATCTCTCTGTATATATATAATGATGATGTATCTCTCTGTATATATAGAATGATGATGTATCTCTCTGTATATATAGAATGATGATGTATCCTCTCTGTATATATAGAATGATGATGTATCCTCTCTGTATATATAGAATGATGATGTATCTCTGTATATATAGAATGATGATGTATCTCTCTGTATATATAGATGATGATGTATCCTCTCTGTATATATAGAATGATGATGTATCTTCTCTGTATATATATAATGATGATGTATCTCTCTGTATATATAGAATGATGATGTATCCTCTCTGTATATATAGAATGATGATGTATCTCTGTATATATAGAATGATGATGTATCCTCTCTGTATATATAGAATGATGATGTATCTCTCTGTATATATAGAATGATGATGTATCCTCTCTGTATATATAGAATGATGATGTATCCTCTCTGTATATATAGAATGATGATCTATCCTCTCTGTATATATAGAATGATGATGTATCTTCTCTGTATATATATAATGATGATGTATCTCTCTGTATATATAGAATGATGATGTATCTCTCTGTATATATAGAATGATGATGTATCCTCTCTGTATATATAGAATGATGATGTATCCTCTCTGTATATATAGAATGATGATCTATCCTCTCTGTATATATAGAATGATGATGTATCTTCTCTGTATATATATAATGATGATGTATCTCTCTGTATATATAGAATGATGATGTATCCTCTCTGTATATATAGATGATGATGTATCTCTCTGTATATATAGAATGATGATGTATCTCTCTGTATATATAGAATGATGATGTATCCTCTCTGTATATATAGAATGATGATGTATCCTCTCTGTATATATAGAATGATGATGTATCTCTCTGTATATATAGAATGATGATGTATCCTCTCTGTATATATATAGAATGATGATGTATCCTCTCTGTATATATAGAATGATGATGTATCCTCTCTGTATATATAGAATGATGATGTATCCTCTCTGTATATATAGAATGATGATGTATCCTCTCTGTATATATAGAATGATGATGTATCCTCTCTGTATATATAGAATGATGATGTACCTCTCTGTATATATAGAATGATGATGTATCCTCTCTGTATATATAGAATGATGATGTATCTCTCTGTATATATAGAATGATGATGTATCTCTCTGTATATATAGATGATGATGTATCCTCTCTGTATATATAGAATGATGATGTATCCTCTCTGTATATATAGAATGATGATGTATCTCTGTATATATAGAATGATGATGTATCCTCTCTGTATATATAGAATGATGATGTATCCTCTCTGTATATATAGAATGATGATGTATCTCTCTGTATATATAGAATGATGATGTATCCTCTCTGTATATATAGAATGATGATGTATCTCTGTATATATAGAATGATGATGTATCCTCTCTGTATATATAGAATGATGATGTATCCTCTCTGTATATATATAGAATGATGATGTATCCTCTCTGTATATATAGAATGATGATGTATCCTCTCTGTATATATAGAATGATGATGTATCCTCTCTGTATATATAGAATGATGATGTATCCTCTCTGTATATATAGAATGATGATGTATCCTCTCTGTATATATAGAATGATGATGTATCTCTCTGTATATATAGAATGATGATGTATCCGCTCTGTATATATAGAATGATGATGTATCCTCTCTGTATATATAGAATGATGATGTATCCTCTCTGTATATATAGAATGATGATGTATCCTCTCTGTATATATAGAATGATGATGTATCCTCTCTGTATATATAGAATGATGATGTATCCTCTCTGTATATATAGAATGATGATGTATCCTCTCTGTATATATAGAATGATGATGTATCCTCTCTGTATATATAGAATGATGATGTATCCTCTCTGTATATATAGAATGATGATGTATCTCTCTGTATATATAGAATGATGATGTATCCTCTCTGTATATATAGAATAATGATGTATCTCTGTATATATAGAATGATGATGTATCTCTCTGTATATATAGAATGATGATGTATCCTCTCTGTATATATAGAATGATGATGTATCCTCTCTGTATATATAGATGATGATGTATCTCTGTATATATAGAATGATGATGTATCCTCTCTGTATATATAGAATGATGATGTATCCTCTCTGTATATATAGAATGATGATGTATCCTCTCTGTATATATAGAATGATGATGTATCCGCTCTGTATCTCCGCCATCCTCTATAATAGAATTGTATAGAAGGTCTCTCTATATCTCCCTGTCTCTCCTCCATCCCCCACACTGTATATTTCCTGCCTCTCCTCTCATATAATACAGATAATCGGATCTCTGCCTCTCCTCTCCTCTCCTCCGTGCTTCTTCCTCCATGTCTGATCACACACTACTTCCTCTCCCAGCATTCTCTGCATTATACCCCTAAAACACTAGAGGACGATTTCTGTCATACACGGGCTCCGGCCGGCGGCCATTTTGTCTGTGACCAAATGCATTGAATTTAATGGGAAAGATTTGTCAGACACTAAGGAACAAAATCGTCACTGCTGAGTCTCCGGCTGGAGGCCGCCATGATACCGAGGACAAAATCACCTCATGTAAGGTGAGAAAATGGCGGAAAATGTCTGTATAAATAATAAAGATAAATAATGGGCTGTGTGTGTATATATTTACATAGTACATATATATATATATATATATATACACACATAGTATATACACAACACACTATATATATATATATACACACACATAGTATATGTCAGTTCTAGACGAGTATACAGTGTATGTCACATGTCAGTTCTAGACGAGTATACAGTGTATGTCACATGTCAGTTCTAGACGAGTATACAGCGTGTGTCACATGTCAGTTCTAGACGAGTATACAGCGTATGTCACATGTCAGTTCTAGACAAGTATACAGCGTATGTCACATGTCAGTTCTAGACGAGTATACAGCGTATGTCACATGTCAGTTCTAGACGAGTATACAGCGTATGTCACATGTCAGTTCTAGACGAGTATACAGCGTGTGTCACATGTCAGTTCTAGACGAGTATACAGCGTATGTCACATGTCAGTTCTAGACGAGTATACAGCGTGTGTCACATGTCAGTTCTAGACGAGTATACAGCGTGTGTCACATGTCAGTTCTAGACGAGTATACAGTGTATGTCACATGTCAGTTCTAGACGAGTATACAGCGTATGTCACATGTCAGTTCTAGACAAGTATACAGCGTATGTCACATGTCAGTTCTAGACGAGTATACAGCGTATGTCACATGTCAGTTCTAGACAAGTATACAGCGTGTGTCACATGTCAGTTCTAGACAAGTATACAGCGTATGTCACATGTCAGTTCTAGACGAGTATACAGCGTATGTCACATGTCAGTTCTAGACAAGTATACAGCGTATGTCACATGTCAGTTCTAGACGAGTATACAGCGTATGTCACATGTCAGTTCTAGACGAGTATACAGCGTATGTCACATGTCAGTTCTAGACGAGTATACAGCGTATGTCACATGTCAGTTCTAGACGAGTATACAGCGTGTGTCACATGTCAGTTCTAGACGAGTATACAGCGTATGTCACATGTCAGTTCTAGACAAGTATACAGTGTGTGTCACATGTCAGTTCTAGACAAGTATACAGCGTATGTCACATGTCAGTTCTAGACAAGTATACAGCGTATGTCACATGTCAGTTCTAGACAAGTATACAGTGTGTGTCACATGTCAGTTCTAGACAAGTATACAGCGTATGTCACATGTCAGTTCTAGACAAGTATACAGCGTATGTCACATGTCAGTTCTAGACGAGTATACAGCATGTGTCACATGTCAGTTCTAGACGAGTATACAGCGTATGTCACATGTCAGTTCTAGATGAGTATACAGCGTATGTCACATGTCAGTTCTAGACGAGTATACAGCGTATGTCACATGTCAGTTCTAGACGAGTATACAGCGTATGTCACATGTCAGTTCTAGACGAGTATACAGCGTATGTCACATGTCAGTTCTAGACGAGTATACAGCGTATGTCATATGTCAGTTCTAGACGAGTATACAGCGTGTGTCACATGTCAGTTCTAGACGAGTATACAGTGTATGTCACATGTCAGTTCTAGACGAGTATACAGCGTATGTCACATGTCAGTTCTAGACAAGTATACAGCGTATGTCACATGTCAGTTCTAGACGAGTATACAGCGTATGTCACATGTCAGTTCTAGACAAGTATACAGTGTGTGTCACATGTCAGTTCTAGACAAGTATACAGCGTATGTCACATGTCAGTTCTAGACGAGTATACAGCGTATGTCACATGTCAGTTCTAGACAAGTATACAGTGTGTGTCACATGTCAGTTCTAGACAAGTATACAGCGTATGTCACATGTCAGTTCTAGACGAGTATACAGCGTATGTCACATGTCAGTTCTAGACGAGTATACAGCGTATGTCACATGTCAGTTCTAGACAAGTATACAGCGTATGTCACATGTCAGTTCTAGACGAGTATACAGCGTATGTCACATGTCAGTTCTAGACAAGTATACAGCGTATGTCACATGTCAGTTCTAGACGAGTATACAGCGTATGTCACATGTCAGTTCTAGACGAGTATACAGCGTATGTCACATGTCAGTTCTAGACAAGTATACAGCGTATGTCACATGTCAGTTCTAGACGAGTATACAGCGTATGTCACATGTCAGTTCTAGACGAGTATACAGCGTATGTCACATGTCAGTTCTAGACGAGTATACAGCGTATGTCATATGTCAGTTCTAGACGAGTATACAGCGTGTGTCACATGTCAGTTCTAGATGAGTATACAGCGTATGTCATATGTCAGTTCTAGATGAGTATACAGCGTATGTCACATGTCAGTTCTAGACAAGTATACAGCGTATGTCACATGTCAGTTCTAGACGAGTATACAGCGTATGTCACATGTCAGTTCTAGACAAGTATACAGCGTGTGTCACATGTCAGTTCTAGATGAGTATACAGCGTGTGTCACATGTCAGTTCTAGACGAGTATACAGCGTATGTCATATGTCAGTTCTAGACGAGTATACAGCGTATGTCACATGTCAGTTCTAGACGAGTATACAGCGTATGTCACATGTCAGTTCTAGACAAGTATACAGCGTATGTCACATGTCAGTTCTAGACAAGTATACAGCGTATGTCACATGTCAGTTCTAGACGAGTATACAGCGTGTGTCACATGTCAGTTCTAGATGAGTATACAGCGTATGTCACATGTCAGTTCTAGACAAGTATACAGCGTATGTCACATGTCAGTTCTAGACAAGTATACAGCGTATGTCACATGTCAGTTCTAGACGAGTATACAGCGTATGTCACATGTCAGTTCTAGACGAGTATACAGCGTATGTCACATATCAGTTCTAGACGAGTATACAGCGTATGTCACATGTCAGTTCTAGACGAGTATACAGCGTGTGTCACATGTCAGTTCTAGACGAGTATACAGCGTATGTCACATGTCAGTTCTAGATGAGTATACAGCGTATGTCACATGTCAGTTCTAGACGAGTATACAGCGTATGTCACATGTCAGTTCTAGATGAGTATACAGCGTATGTCACATGTCAGTTCTAGACGAGTATACAGCGTGTGTCACATGTCAGTTCTAGACAAGTATACAGCGTATGTCACATGTCAGTTCTAGACAAGTATACAGCGTATGTCACATGTCAGTTCTAGACGAGTATACAGCGTATGTCACATGTCAGTTCTAGACGAGTATACAGTGTGTGTCACATGTCAGTTCTAGACAAGTATACAGCGTATGTCACATGTCAGTTCTAGACGAGTATACAGCGTATGTCACATGTCAGTTCTAGACGAGTATACAGCGTATGTCACATGTCAGTTCTAGACAAGTATACAGCGTATGTCACATGTCAGTTCTAGACGAGTATACAGCGTATGTCACATGTCAGTTCTAGACGAGTATACAGCGTATGTCACATGTCAGTTCTAGACAAGTATACAGCGTATGTCATATGTCAGTTCTAGACGAGTATACAGCGTGTGTCACATGTCAGTTCTAGACGAGTATACAGCGTATGTCACATGTCAGTTCTAGACGAGTATACAGCGTATGTCACATGTCAGTTCTAGACGAGTATACAGCGTATGTCACATGTCAGTTCTAGACAAGTATACAGCGTATGTCACATGTCAGTTCTAGACGAGTATACAGCGTATGTCACATGTCAGTTCTAGACGAGTATACAGCGTATGTCACATGTCAGTTCTAGACAAGTATACAGCGTATGTCACATGTCAGTTCTAGACAAGTATACAGCGTATGTCACATGTCAGTTCTAGACGAGTATACAGCGTGTGTCACATGTCAGTTCTAGACGAGTATACAGCGTATCTCACATGTCAGTTCTAGACAAGTATACAGCGTATGTCACATGTCAGTTCTAGACGAGTATACAGCGTATGTCACATGTCAGTTCTAGACAAGTATACAGCGTATGTCACATGTCAGTTCTAGACGAGTATACAGCGTATGTCACATGTCAGTTCTAGACGAGTATACAGCGTATGTCACATGTCAGTTCTAGACGAGTATACAGCGTATGTCACATGTCAGTTCTAGACGAGTATACAGCGTATGTCACATGTCAGTTCTAGACGAGTATACAGTGTGTGTCACATGTCAGTTCTAGACAAGTATACAGCGTTTGTCACATGTCAGTTCTAGACGAGTATACAGCGTATGTCACATGTCAGTTCTAGACGAGTATACAGCGTATGTCACATGTCAGTTCTAGACAAGTATACAGCGTATGTCACATGTCAGTTCTAGACGAGTATACAGCGTGTGTCACATGTCAGTTCTAGACGAGTATACAGCGTATGTCACATGTCAGTTCTAGACGAGTATACAGCGTATGTCACATGTCAGTTCTAGACAAGTATACAGCGTATGTCACATGTCAGTTCTAGACAAGTATACAGCGTATGTCACATGTCAGTTCTAGACAAGTATACAGCGTATGTCATATGTCAGTTCTAGACGAGTATACAGCGTATGTCACATGTCAGTTCTAGACGAGTATACAGCGTATGTCACATGTCAGTTCTAGACGAGTATACAGCGTATGTCACATGTCAGTTCTAGACAAGTATACAGCGTGTGTCACATGTCAGTTCTAGACGAGTATACAGCGTATGTCACATGTCAGTTCTAGACGAGTATACAGCGTATGTCACATGTCAGTTCTAGACAAGTATACAGCGTATGTCACATGTCAGTTCTAGACAAGTATACAGCGTATGTCACATGTCAGTTCTAGATGAGTATACAGCGTGTGTCACATGTCAGTTCTAGACAAGTATACAGCGTATGTCACATGTCAGTTCTAGACAAGTATACAGCGTGTGTCACATGTCAGTTCTAGACGAGTATACAGCGTATGTCACATGTCAGTTCTAGACGAGTATACAGCGTGTGTCACATGTCAGTTCTAGACGAGTATACAGCGTATGTCACATGTCAGTTCTAGACGAGTATACAGCGTATGTCACATGTCAGTTCTAGACGAGTATACAGCGTATGTCACATGTCAGTTCTAGACGAGTATACAGCGTATGTCACATGTCAGTTCTAGACGAGTATACAGCGTATGTCACATGTCAGTTCTAGACAAGTATACAGCGTATGTCACATGTCAGTTCTAGACAAGTATACAGCGTATGTCACATGTCAGTTCTAGACGAGTATACAGCGTATGTCACATGTCAGTTCTAGACAAGTATACAGCGTATGTCACATGTCAGTTCTAGACGAGTATACAGCGTATGTCACATGTCAGTTCTAGACGAGTATACAGCGTGTGTCACATGTCAGTTCTAGACAAGTATACAGCGTGTGTCACATGTCAGTTCTAGACGAGTATACAGCGTATGTCACATGTCAGTTCTAGACAAGTATACAGCGTATGTCACATGTCAGTTCTAGACAAGTATACAGTGTGTGTCACATGTCAGTTCTAGACAAGTATACAGCGTGTGTCACATGTCAGTTCTAGACGAGTATACAGCGTATGTCACATGTCAGTTCTAGACGAGTATACAGTGTATGTCACATGTCAGTTCTAGACGAGTATACAGCGTATGTCACATGTCAGTTCTAGATGAGTATACAGTGTATGTCACATGTCAGTTCTAGACGAGTATACAGTGTGTGTCACATATCAGTTCTAGACAAGTATACAGCGTATGTCACATGTCAGTTCTAGACAAGTATACAGCGTATGTCACATGTCAGTTCTAGACAAGTATACAGCGTATGTCACATGTCAGTTCTAGACGAGTATACAGCGTATGTCACATGTCAGTTCTAGACGAGTATACAGCGTGTGTCACATGTCAGTTCTAGACGAGTATACAGCGTGTGTCACATGTCAGTTCTAGACAAGTATACAGCGTGTGTCACATGTCAGTTCTAGACGAGTATACAGCGTATGTCACATGTCAGTTCTAGACGAGTATACAGCGTATGTCACATGTCAGTTCTAGACGAGTATACAGCGTATGTCACATGTCAGTTCTAGACAAGTATACAGCGTATGTCACATGTCAGTTCTAGACGAGTATACAGCGTATGTCACATGTCAGTTCTAGACAAGTATACAGCGTATGTCACATGTCAGTTCTAGACGAGTATACAGCGTGTGTCACATGTCAGTTCTAGACAAGTATACAGCGTATGTCACATGTCAGTTCTAGACGAGTATACAGCGTATGTCACATGTCAGTTCTAGACAAGTATACAGCGTGTGTCACATGTCAGTTCTAGACGAGTATACAGCGTGTGTCACATGTCAGTTCTAGACGAGTATACAGCGTGTGTCACATGTCAGTTCTAGACGAGTATACAGCGTATGTCACATGTCAGTTCTAGATGAGTATACAGCGTATGTCACATGTCAGTTCTAGACGAGTATACAGCGTGTGTCACATGTCAGTTCTAGACGAGTATACAGCGTATGTCACATGTCAGTTCTAGATGAGTATACAGCGTATGTCACATGTCAGTTCTAGACGAGTATACAGCGTATGTCACATGTCAGTTCTAGACGAGTATACAGTGTATGTCACATGTCAGTTCTAGATGAGTATACAGCGTATGTCACATGTCAGTTCTAGACGAGTATACAGCGTATGTCACATGTCAGTTCTAGACAAGTATACAGCGTATGTCACATGTCAGTTCTAGATGAGTATACAGCGTATGTCACATGTCAGTTCTAGATGAGTATACAGCGTATGTCACATGTCAGTTCTAGACGAGTATACAGCGTATGTCACATGTCAGTTCTAGACAAGTATACAGCGTATGTCACATGTCAGTTCTAGACAAGTATACAGCGTATGTCACATGTCAGTTCTAGACGAGTATACAGCGTATGTCACATGTCAGTTCTAGACAAGTATACAGCGTGTGTCACATGTCAGTTCTAGATGAGTATACAGCGTATGTCACATGTCAGTTCTAGACGAGTATACAGCGTATGTCACATGTCAGTTCTAGATGAGTATACAGCGTATGTCACATGTCAGTTCTAGACGAGTATACAGCGTATGTCACATGTCAGTTCTAGACAAGTATACAGCGTATGTCACATGTCAGTTCTAGATGAGTATACAGCGTATGTCACATGTCAGTTCTAGACGAGTATACAGCGTATGTCACATGTCAGTTCTAGACAAGTATACAGCGTGTGTCACATGTCAGTTCTAGACGAGTATACAGCGTATGTCACATGTCAGTTCTAGACGAGTATACAGCGTATGTCACATGTCAGTTCTAGATGAGTATACAGCGTATGTCACATGTCAGTTCTAGATGAGTATACAGCGTATGTCACATGTCAGTTCTAGATGAGTATACAGCGTATGTCACATGTCAGTTCTAGACGAGTATACAGCGTGTGTCACATGTCAGTTCTAGACGAGTATACAGCGTAGTGTCACATGTCAGTTCTAGACGAGTATACAGCGTATGTCACATGTCAGTTCTAGACAAGTATACAGCGTGTGTCACATGTCAGTTCTAGACGAGTATACAGCGTATGTCACATGTCAGTTCTAGACGAGTATACAGCGTATGTCACATGTCAGTTCTAGACAAGTATACAGCGTGTGTCACATGTCAGTTCTAGACGAGTATACAGCGTATGTCACATGTCAGTTCTAGACGAGTATACAGCGTATGTCACATGTCAGTTCTAGACGAGTATACAGCGTATGTCACATGTCAGTTCTAGACGAGTATACAGCGTATGTCACATGTCAGTTCTAGACGAGTATACAGCGTATGTCACATGTCAGTTCTAGACGAGTATACAGCGTATGTCACATGTCAGTTCTAGACGAGTATACAGCGTATGTCACATGTCAGTTCTAGACGAGTATACAGCGTATGTCACATGTCAGTTCTAGACAGAGTATACAGCGTATGTCACATGTCAGTTCTAGACGAGTATACAGCGTGTGTCACATGTCAGTTCTAGACGAGTATACAGCGTATGTCACATGTCAGTTCTAGACAAGTATACAGCGTATGTCACATGTCAGTTCTAGACGAGTATACAGCGTATGTCACATGTCAGTTCTAGACCAAGTATACAGCGTATGTCACATATCAGTTCTAGACGAGTATACAGCGTGTGTCACATGTCAGTTCTAGACGAGTATACAGCGTATGTCACATGTCAGTTCTAGACGAGTATACAGCGTGTGTCACATGTCAGTTCTAGACAAGTATACAGCGTATGTCACATGTCAGTTCTAGACGAGTATACAGCGTATGTCACATGTCAGTTCTAGACAAGTATACAGCGTATGTCACATGTCAGTTCTAGACGAGTATACAGCGTGTGTCACATGTCAGTTCTAGACGAGTATACAGCGTATGTCACATGTCAGTTCTAGACGAGTATACAGCGTATGTCACATGTCAGTTCTAGACAAGTATACAGCGTATGTCACATGTCAGTTCTAGACGAGTATACAGCGTATGTCACATGTCAGTTCTAGACAAGTATACAGCGTATGTCACATGTCAGTTCTAGACGAGTATACAGCGTATGTCACATGTCAGTTCTAGATGAGTATACAGCGTATGTCACATGTCAGTTCTAGACGAGTATACAGCGTATGTCACATGTCAGTTCTAGATGAGTATACAGCGTGTGTCACATGTCAGTTCTAGACGAGTATACAGCGTATGTCACATGTCAGTTCTAGACAAGTATACAGCGTATGTCACATGTCAGTTCTAGACGAGTATACAGCGTATGTCACATGTCAGTTCTAGACGAGTATACAGCGTATGTCACATGTCAGTTCTAGACGAGTATACAGCGTATGTCACATGTCAGTTCTAGACGAGTATACAGCGTGTGTCACATGTCAGTTCTAGACGAGTATACAGCGTATGTCACATGTCAGTTCTAGATGAGTATACAGCGTATGTCACATGTCAGTTCTAGACAAGTATACAGCGTATGTCACATGTCAGTTCTAGACAAGTATACAGCGTATGTCACATGTCAGTTCTAGACGAGTATACAGCGTATGTCACATGTCAGTTCTAGATGAGTATACAGCGTGTGTCACATGTCAGTTCTAGACGAGTATACAGCGTATGTCACATGTCAGTTCTAGACTGAGTATACAGCGTATGTCACATGTCAGTTCTAGACGAGTATACAGCGTATGTCACATGTCAGTTCTAGACAAGTATACAGCGTATGTCACATGTCAGTTCTAGACGAGTATACAGCGTATGTCACATGTCAGTTCTAGACGAGTATACAGCGTGTGTCACATGTCAGTTCTAGACGAGTATACAGTGTATGTCACATGTCAGTTCTAGACGAGTATACAGCGTATGTCACATGTCAGTTCTAGACAAGTATACAGCGTATGTCACATGTCAGTTCTAGACGAGTATACAGCGTATGTCACATGTCAGTTCTAGACGAGTATACAGCGTATGTCACATGTCAGTTCTAGACGAGTATACAGCGTATGTCACATGTCAGTTCTAGACGAGTATACAGCGTGTGTCACATGTCACAGCGTATGTCACATGTCAGTTCTAGACGAGTATACAGCGTATGTCACATGTCAGTTCTAGACAAGTATACAGCGTGTGTCACATGTCAGTTCTAGACAAGTATACAGCGTATGTCACATGTCAGTTCTAGACGAGTATACAGCGTATGTCACATGTCAGTTCTAGACAGTATACAGCGTATGTCACATGTCAGTTCTAGACAAGTATACAGCGTATGTCACATGTCAGTTCTAGACGAGTATACAGCGTATGTCACATGTCAGTTCTAGACAAGTATACAGCGTATGTCACATGTCAGTTCTAGACGAGTATACAGCGTATGTCACATGTCAGTTCTAGACGAGTATACAGCGTGTGTCACATGTCAGTTCTAGACGAGTATACAGCGTATGTCACATGTCAGTTCTAGACGAGTATACAGCGTATGTCACATGTCAGTTCTAGACGAGTATACAGCGTATGTCACATGTCAGTTCTAGACGAGTATACAGCGTATGTCACATGTCAGTTCTAGACGAGTATACAGCGTATGTCACATGTCAGTTCTAGACGAGTATACAGCGTATGTCACATGTCAGTTCTAGACGAGTATACAGCGTATGGTCACATGTCAGTTCTAGACAGTATACAGCGTATGTCACATGTCAGTTCTAGACAGTATACAGAGACGAGTATACAGCGTATGTCACATGTCAGTTCTAGACGAGTATACAGCGTATGTCACATGTCAGTTCTAGACAGTATACGTATGTCACATGTCAGTTCTAGACAAGTATACAGCGTGTGTCACATGTCAGTTCTAGACGAGTATACAGCGTATGTCACATGTCAGTTCTAGACGAGTATACAGCGTATGTCACATGTCAGTTCTAGACAAGTATACAGCGTGTGTCACATGTCAGTTCTAGACGAGTATACAGCGTGTGTCACATGTCAGTTCTAGACAGTTTCTAGACAGTATACAGCGTGTGTCACATGTCAGTTCTAGACGAGTATACAGCGTGTGTCACATGTCAGTTCTAGACAAGTATACAGCGTATGTCACATGTCAGTTCTAGACAAGTATACAGCGTATGTCACATGTCAGTTCTAGACGAGTATACAGCGTGTGTCACATGTCAGTTCTAGACGAGTATACAGCGTATGTCACATGTCAGTTCTAGACAAGTATACAGCGTATGTCACATGTCAGTTCTAGACGAGTATACAGCGTGTGTCACATGTCAGTTCTAGACGAGTATACAGCGTATGTCACATGTCAGTTCTAGACGAGTATACAGCGTATGTCACATGTCAGTTCTAGACGAGTATACAGCGTGTGTCACATGTCAGTTCTAGACGAGTATACAGCGTATGTCACATGTCAGTTCTAGACGAGTATACAGCGTGTGTCACATGTCAGTTCTAGACAAGTATACAGCGTATGTCACATGTCAGTTCTAGATGGAGTATACAGCGTATGTCACATGTCAGTTCTAGACGAGTATACAGCGTATGTCACATGTCAGTTCTAGACAAGTATACAGTGTGTGTCACATGTCAGTTCTAGACGAGTATACAGCGTATGTCACATGTCAGTTCTAGACAAGTATACAGCGTATGTCACATGTCAGTTCTAGACGAGTATACAGCGTATGTCACATGTCAGTTCTAGACAAGTATACAGCGTATGTCACATGTCAGTTCTAGACGAGTAGAGTATACAGCGTATGTCACATGTCAGTTCTAGACGAGTATACAGCGTATGTCACATGTCAGTTCTAGACGAGTATACAGCGTGTGTCACATGTCAGTTCTAGACGAGTATACAGCATGTGTCACATGTCAGTTCTAGACAAGTATACAGCGTATGTCACATGTCAGTTCTAGACGAGTATACAGCGTGTGTCACATGTCAGTTCTAGACGAGTATACAGCGTGTGTCACATGTCAGTTCTAGACAAGTATACAGCGTATGTCACATGTCAGTTCTAGACGAGTATACAGCGTATGTCACATGTCAGTTCTAGACGAGTATACAGCGTATGTCACATGTCAGTTCTAGACAAGTATACAGCGTATGTCACATGTCAGTTCTAGACGAGTATACAGCGTATGTCACATGTCAGTTCTAGACGAGTATACAGCGTGTGTCACATGTCAGTTCTAGACGAGTATACAGCGTATGTCACATGTCAGTTCTAGATGAGTATACAGCGTATGTCACATGTCAGTTCTAGACAAGTATACAGCGTATGTCACATGTCAGTTCTAGACGAGTATACAGTGTGTGTCACATATCAGTTCTAGACAAGTATACAGCGTATGTCACATGTCAGTTCTAGACAAGTATACAGCGTATGTCACATATCAGTTCTAGACAAGTATACAGCGTATGTCACATGTCAGTTCTAGACAAGTATACAGTGTGTGTCACATGTCAGTTCTAGACAAGTATACAGCGTGTGTCACATGTCAGTTCTAGACGAGTATACAGCGTATGTCACATGTCAGTTCTAGACGAGTATACAGCGTATGTCACATGTCAGTTCTAGACGAGTATACAGCGTATGTCACATGTCAGTTCTAGACAAGTATACAGCGTATGTCACATGTCAGTTCTAGACAAGTATACAGCGTATGTCACATGTCAGTTCTAGACGAGTATACAGCGTATGTCACATGTCAGTTCTAGACGAGTATACAGCGTATGTCACATGTCAGTTCTAGACGAGTATACAGCGTATGTCACATGTCAGTTCTAGACGAGTATACAGCGTATGTCACATGTCAGTTCTAGACAAGTATACAGCGTGTGTCACATGTCAGTTCTAGACGAGTATACAGCGTGTGTCACATGTCAGTTCTAGACGAGTATACAGCGTATGTCACATGTCAGTTCTAGACGAGTATACAGCGTATGTCACATGTCAGTTCTAGACGAGTATACAGCGTATGTCACATGTCAGTTCTAGACGAGTATACAGCGTATGTCACATGTCAGTTCTAGACAAGTATACAGCGTATGTCACATGTCAGTTCTAGACGAGTATACAGCGTATGTCACATGTCAGTTCTAGACAAGTATACAGCGTATGTCACATGTCAGTTCTAGACAAGTATACAGCGTATGTCACATGTCAGTTCTAGACGAGTATACAGCGTATGTCACATGTCAGTTCTAGACAAGTATACAGCGTATGTCACATGTCAGTTCTAGACAAGTATACAGCGTATGTCACATGTCAGTTCTAGACGAGTATACAGCGTGTGTCACATGTCAGTTCTAGACGAGTATACAGCGTATGTCACATGTCAGTTCTAGACAAGTATACAGCGTATGTCACATGTCAGTTCTAGACGAGTATACAGCGTATGTCACATGTCAGTTCTAGACGAGTATACAGCGTATGTCACATGTCAGTTCTAGACGAGTATACAGCGTATGTCACATGTCAGTTCTAGACGAGTATACAGCGTATGTCACATGTCAGTTCTAGACGAGTATACAGCGTGTGTCACATGTCAGTTCTAGACAAGTATACAGCGTATGTCACATGTCAGTTCTAGACGAGTATACAGCGTATGTCACATGTCAGTTCTAGATGAGTATACAGCGTATGTCACATGTCAGTTCTAGACGAGTATACAGCGTGTGTCACATGTCAGTTCTAGACGAGTATACAGCGTATGTCACATGTCAGTTATAGACGAGTAGTATGTCACATGTCAGTTCTAGACAAGTATACAGCGTGTGTCACATGTCAGTTCTAGACGAGTATACAGCGTGTGTCACATGTCAGTTCTAGACGAGTATACAGCGTGTGTCACATGTCAGTTCTAGACGAAGTATACAGCGTATGTCACATGTCAGTTCTAGACGAGTATACAGCGTATGTCACATGTCAGTTCTAGACGAGTATACAGCGTATGTCACATGTCAGTTCTAGACGAGTATACAGCGTATGTCACATGTCAGTTCTAGACGAGTATACAGCGTATGTCACATGTCAGTTCTAGACAAGTATACAGCGTATGTCACATGTCAGTTCTAGACAAGTATACAGCGTATGTCACATGTCAGTTCTAGACGAGTATACAGCGTATGTCACATGTCAGTTCTAGACGAGTATACAGCGTATGTCACATGTCAGTTCTAGACGAGTATACAGCGTATGTCACATGTCAGTTCTAGACGAGTATACAGCGTGTGTCACATGTCAGTTCTAGACGAGTATACAGCGTATGTCACATGTCAGTTCTAGACGAGTATACAGCGTGTGTCACATGTCAGTTCTAGACGAGTATACAGCGTATGTCACATGTCAGTTCTAGACAAGTATACAGCGTATGTCACATGTCAGTTCTAGACGAGTATACAGCGTATGTCACATGTCAGTTCTAGACAAGTATACAGCGTATGTCACATGTCAGTTCTAGACGAGTATACAGCGTATGTCACATGTCAGTTCTAGACGAGTATACAGCGTATGTCACATGTCAGTTCTAGACAAGTATACAGCGTATGTCACATGTCAGTTCTAGACGAGTATACAGCGTATGTCACATGTCAGTTCTAGACGAGTATACAGCGTATGTCACATGTCAGTTCTAGACAAGTATACAGCGTATGTCACATGTCAGTTCTAGATGAGTATACAGCGTATGTCACATGTCAGTTCTAGATGAGTATACAGCGTATGTCACATGTCAGTTCTAGACGAGTATACAGCGTGTGTCACATGTCAGTTCTAGATGAGTATACAGCGTATGTCACATGTCAGTTCTAGACAAGTATACAGCGTATGTCACATGTCAGTTCTAGATGAGTATACAGCGTATGTCACATGTCAGTTCTAGATGAGTATACAGCGTATGTCACATGTCAGTTCTAGACGAGTATACAGCGTGTGTCACATGTCAGTTCTAGACGAGTATACAGCGTATGTCACATGTCAGTTCTAGACGAGTATACAGCGTATGTCATATGTCAGTTCTAGACGAGTATACAGCGTATGTCACATGTCAGTTCTAGACGAGTATACAGCGTGTGTCACATGTCAGTTCTAGACGAGTATACAGCGTATGTCACATGTCAGTTCTAGACGAGTATACAGCGTGTGTCACATGTCAGTTCTAGATGAGTATACAGCGTATGTCACATGTCAGTTCTAGACGAGTATACAGCGTATCTCACATGTCAGTTCTAGACGAGTATACAGCGTATGTCACATGTCAGTTCTAGACGAGTATACAGCGTATGTCACATGTCAGTTCTAGACGAGTATACAGCGTATGTCACATGTCAGTTCTAGACGAGTATACAGCGTATGTCACATGTCAGTTCTAGACAAGTATACAGCGTATGTCACATGTCAGTTCTAGATGAGTATACAGCGTATGTCACATGTCAGTTCTAGACGAGTATACAGCGTATGTCACATGTCAGTTCTAGACGAGTATACAGCGTATGTCACATGTCAGTTCTAGACAAGTATACAGCGTGTGTCACATGTCAGTTCTAGACGAGTATACAGCGTATGTCACATGTCAGTTCTAGACGAGTATACAGCGTGTGTCACATGTCAGTTCTAGATGAGTATACAGCGTATGTCACATGTCAGTTCTAGACGAGTATACAGCGTGTGTCACATGTCAGTTCTAGACAAGTATACAGCGTATGTCACATGTCAGTTCTAGACGAGTATACAGCGTGTGTCACATGTCAGTTCTAGACGAGTATACAGCGTATGTCACATGTCAGTTCTAGACGAGTATACAGCGTGTGTCACATGTCAGTTCTAGACGAGTATACAGCGTATGTCACATGTCAGTTCTAGACGAGTATACAGCGTGTGTCACATGTCAGTTCTAGACGAGTATACAGCGTATGTCACATGTCAGTTCTAGACGAGTATACAGCGTGTGTCACATGTCAGTTCTAGACAAGTATACAGCGTGTGTCACATGTCAGTTCTAGACAAGTATACAGCGTGTGTCACATGTCAGTTCTAGATGAGTATACAGCGTATGTCACATGTCAGTTCTAGACGAGTATACAGCGTGTGTCACATGTCAGTTCTAGACAAGTATACAGCGTATGTCACATGTCAGTTCTAGACAAGTATACAGCGTGTGTCACATGTCAGTTCTAGACGAGTATACAGCGTGTGTCACATGTCAGTTCTAGACGAGTATACAGCGTATGTCACATGTCAGTTCTAGACGAGTATACAGCGTATGTCACATGTCAGTTCTAGACAAGTATACAGCGTATGTCACATGTCAGTTCTAGACGAGTATACAGCGTATGTCACATGTCAGTTCTAGACGAGTATACAGCGTATGTCACATGTCAGTTCTAGACGAGTATACAGCGTGTGTCACATGTCAGTTCTAGACGAGTATACAGCGTATGTCACATGTCAGTTCTAGACAAGTATACAGCGTGTGTCACATGTCAGTTCTAGACGAGTATACAGCGTGTGTCACATGTCAGTTCTAGACGAGTATACAGCGTGTGTCACATGTCAGTTCTAGACGAGTATACAGCGTGTGTCACATGTCAGTTCTAGACGAGTATACAGCGTATGTCACATGTCAGTTCTAGACGAGTATACAGCGTGTGTCACATGTCAGTTCTAGACAAGTATACAGCGTGTGTCACATGTCAGTTCTAGACGAGTATACAGCGTATGTCACATGTCAGTTCTAGACGAGTATACAGCGTATGTCACATGTCAGTTCTAGACGAGTATACAGCGTGTGTCACATGTCAGTTCTAGACAAGTATACAGCGTGTGTCACATGTCAGTTCTAGACAAGTATACAGCGTGTGTCACATGTCAGTTCTAGATGAGTATACAGCGTGTGTCACATGTCAGTTCTAGACAAGTATACAGCGTATGTCACATGTCAGTTCTAGACAAGTATACAGCGTGTGTCACATGTCAGTTCTAGATGAGTATACAGCGTATGTCACATGTCAGTTCTAGACGAGTATACAGCGTATGTCACATGTCAGTTCTAGACGAGTATACAGCGTATGTCACATGTCAGTTCTAGACGAGTATACAGTGTATGTCACATGTCAGTTCTAGACGAGTATACAGCGTATGTCACATGTCAGTTCTAGATGAGTATACAGCGTGTGTCACATGTCAGTTCTAGACGAGTATACAGCGTATGTCACATGTCAGTTCTAGACGAGTATACAGCGTATGTCACATGTCAGTTCTAGACGAGTATACAGCGTGTGTCACATGTCAGTTCTAGATGAGTATACAGCGTATGTCACATGTCAGTTCTAGACGAGTATACAGCGTATGTCACATGTCAGTTCTAGACGAGTATACAGCGTATGTCACATGTCAGTTCTAGATGAGTATACAGCGTGTGTCACATGTCAGTTCTAGACGAGTATACAGCGTGTGTCACATGTCAGTTCTAGATGAGTATACAGCGTGTGTCACATGTCAGTTCTAGACAAGTATACAGCGTGTGTCACATGTCAGTTCTAGATGAGTATACAGCGTGTGTCACATGTCAGTTCTAGACGAGTATACAGCGTATGTCACATGTCAGTTCTAGACGAGTATACAGCGTATGTCACATGTCAGTTCTAGACGAGTATACAGCGTATGTCACATGTCAGTTCTAGACGAGTATACAGCGTATGTCACATGTCAGTTCTAGACAAGTATACAGCGTGTGTCACATGTCAGTTCTAGACGAGTATACAGCGTATGTCACATGTCAGTTCTAGACGAGTATACAGCGTGTGTCACATGTCAGTTCTAGATGAGTATACAGCGTGTGTCACATGTCAGTTCTAGACGAGTATACAGCGTATGTCACATGTCAGTTCTAGACAAGTATACAGCGTATGTCACATGTCAGTTCTAGATGAGTATACAGCGTATGTCACATGTCAGTTCTAGACGAGTATACAGCGTATGTCACATGTCAGTTCTAGACGAGTATACAGCGTATGTCACATGTCAGTTCTAGATGAGTATACAGCGTGTGTCACATGTCAGTTCTAGATGAGTATACAGCGTGTGTCACATGTCAGTTCTAGACGAGTATACAGCGTATGTCACATGTCAGTTCTAGACGAGTATACAGCGTATGTCACATGTCAGTTCTAGACGAGTATACAGCGTATGTCACATGTCAGTTCTAGACGAGTATACAGCGTATGTCACATGTCAGTTCTAGACGAGTATACAGCGTGTGTCACATGTCAGTTCTAGACGAGTATACAGCGTATGTCACATGTCAGTTCTAGACGAGTATACAGCGTATGTCACATGTCAGTTCTAGACGAGTATACAGCGTATGTCACATGTCAGTTCTAGACGAGTATACAGCGTATGTCACATGTCAGTTCTAGACGAGTATACAGCGTATGTCACATGTCAGTTCTAGACGAGTATACAGCGTATGTCACATGTCAGTTCTAGACGAGTATACAGCGTATGTCACATGTCAGTTCTAGACGAGTATACAGCGTATGTCACATGTCAGTTCTAGACGAGTATACAGCGTATGTCACATGTCAGTTCTAGACGAGTATACAGCGTATGTCACATGTCAGTTCTAGACAAGTATACAGCGTATGTCACATGTCAGTTCTAGACGAGTATACAGCGTATGTCACATGTCAGTTCTAGACGAGTATACAGCGTGTGTCACATGTCAGTTCTAGACGAGTATACAGCGTATGTCACATGTCAGTTCTAGACGAGTATACAGCGTATGTCACATGTCAGTTCTAGACGAGTATACAGCGTGTGTCACATGTCAGTTCTAGACGAGTATACAGCGTATGTCACATGTCAGTTCTAGACGAGTATACAGCGTATGTCACATGTCAGTTCTAGACGAGTATACAGCGTATGTCACATGTCAGTTCTAGACGAGTATACAGCGTATGTCACATGTCAGTTCTAGACGAGTATACAGCGTATGTCACATGTCAGTTCTAGACAAGTATACAGCGTATGTCACATGTCAGTTCTAGACAAGTATACAGCGTATGTCACATGTCAGTTCTAGACGAGTATACAGCGTATGTCACATGTCAGTTCTAGACGAGTATACAGCGTGTGTCACATGTCAGTTCTAGACGAGTATACAGCGTATGTCACATGTCAGTTCTAGACAAGTATACAGCGTATGTCACATGTCAGTTCTAGACGAGTATACAGCGTATGTCACATGTCAGTTCTAGACGAGTATACAGCGTGTGTCACATGTCAGTTCTAGACGAGTATACAGCGTATGTCACATGTCAGTTCTAGACGAGTATACAGCGTATGTCACATGTCAGTTCTAGACGAGTATACAGCGTGTGTCACATGTCAGTTCTAGACGAGTATACAGCGTGTGTCACATGTCAGTTCTAGACAAGTATACAGCGTGTGTCACATGTCAGTTCTAGACAAGTATACAGCGTATGTCACATGTCAGTTCTAGACGAGTATACAGCGTATGTCACATGTCAGTTCTAGACGAGTATACAGCGTGTGTCACATGTCAGTTCTAGACGAGTATACAGCGTATGCTCACATGTCAGTTCTAGACGAGTATACAGCGTATGTCACATGTCAGTTCTAGACAAGTATACAGCGTATGTCACATGTCAGTTCTAGATGAGTATACAGCGTATGTCACATGTCAGTTCTAGACAGTATACAGCGTATGTCACATGTCAGTTCTAGACGAGTATACAGCGTATGTCACATGTCAGTTCTAGACGAGTATACAGCGTATGTCACATGTCAGTTCTAGACGAGTATACAGCGTATGTCACATGTCAGTTCTAGACGAGTATACAGCGTATGTCACATGTCAGTTCTAGACGAGTATACAGCGTATCTCACATGTCAGTTCTAGACGAGTATACAGCGTGTGTCACATGTCAGTTCTAGACAAGTATACAGCGTATGTCACATGTCAGTTCTAGATGAGTATACAGCGTATGTCACATGTCAGTTCTAGACGAGTATACAGCGTATGTCACATGTCAGTTCTAGACGAGTATACAGCGTATGTCACATGTCAGTTCTAGACGAGTATACAGCGTATGTCACATGTCAGTTCTAGACGAGTATACAGCGTATGTCACATGTCAGTTCTAGACGAGTATACAGCGTATGTCACATGTCAGTTCTAGACGAGTATACAGCGTGTGTCACATGTCAGTTCTAGATGAGTATACAGCGTATGTCACATGTCAGTTCTAGACGAGTATACAGCGTGTGTCACATGTCAGTTCTAGACAAGTATACAGCGTATGTCACATGTCAGTTCTAGACGAGTATACAGCGTATGTCACATGTCAGTTCTAGACGAGTATACAGCGTATGTCACATGTCAGTTCTAGACAAGTATACAGCGTATGTCACATGTCAGTTCTAGACAAGTATACAGCGTATGTCACATGTCAGTTCTAGACGAGTATACAGCGTATGTCACATGTCAGTTCTAGACGAGTATACAGCGTATGTCACATGTCAGTTCTAGACGAGTATACAGCGTATGTCACATGTCAGTTCTAGACAAGTATACAGCGTATGTCACATGTCAGTTCTAGACAAGTATACAGCGTATGTCACATGTCAGTTCTAGACGAGTATACAGCGTATGTCACATGTCAGTTCTAGACGAGTATACAGCGTGTGTCACATGTCAGTTCTAGACGAGTATACAGCGTGTGTCACATGTCAGTTCTAGACGAGTATACAGCGTATGTCACATGTCAGTTCTAGACAAGTATACAGCGTGTGTCACATGTCAGTTCTAGACGAGTATACAGCGTATGTCACATGTCAGTTCTAGATGAGTATACAGCGTATGTCACATGTCAGTTCTAGACGAGTATACAGCGTATGTCACATGTCAGTTCTAGACGAGTATACAGCGTATGTCACATGTCAGTTCTAGACGAGTATACAGCGTATGTCACATGTCAGTTCTAGACGAGTATACAGCGTATGTCACATGTCAGTTCTAGACAAGTATACAGCGTGTGTCACATGTCAGTTCTAGACGAGTATACAGCGTATGTCACATGTCAGTTCTAGACAAGTATACAGCGTGTGTCACATGTCAGTTCTAGACGAGTATACAGCGTATGTCACATGTCAGTTCTAGACGAGTATACAGCGTGTGTCACATGTCAGTTCTAGACGAGTATACAGCGTGTGTCACATGTCAGTTCTAGATGAGTATACAGCGTATGTCACATGTCAGTTCTAGACGAGTATACAGCGTATGTCACATGTCAGTTCTAGACGAGTATACAGCGTATGTCACATGTCAGTTCTAGACGAGTATACAGCGTATGTCACATGTCAGTTCTAGACGAGTATACAGCGTATGTCACATGTCAGTTCTAGACAAGTATACAGCGTATGTCACATGTCAGTTCTAGACGAGTATACAGCGTATGTCACATGTCAGTTCTAGACGAGTATACAGCGTATGTCACATGTCAGTTCTAGACGAGTATACAGCGTATGTCACATGTCAGTTCTAGACAAGTATACAGCGTATGTCACATGTCAGTTCTAGACGAGTATACAGCGTATGTCACATGTCAGTTCTAGACGAGTATACAGCGTATGTCACATGTCAGTTCTAGACGAGTATACAGCGTATGTCACATGTCAGTTCTAGACGAGTATACAGCGTATGTCACATGTCAGTTCTAGACAAGTATACAGCGTGTGTCACATGTCAGTTCTAGACGAGTATACAGCGTATGTCACATGTCAGTTCTAGACGAGTATACAGCGTGTGTCACATGTCAGTTCTAGACGAGTATACAGCGTATGTCACATGTCAGTTCTAGATGAGTATACAGCGTATGTCACATGTCAGTTCTAGACAAGTATACAGCGTATGTCACATGTCAGTTCTAGACGAGTATACAGCGTATGTCACATGTCAGTTCTAGACGAGTATACAGCGTATGTCACATGTCAGTTCTAGACGAGTATACAGCGTATGTCACATGTCAGTTCTAGACGAGTATACAGCGTGTGTCACATGTCAGTTCTAGACGAGTATACAGCGTATGTCACATGTCAGTTCTAGACGAGTATACAGCGTATGTCACATGTCAGTTCTAGACGAGTATACAGCGTGTGTCACATGTCAGTTCTAGACAAGTATACAGCGTATGTCACATGTCAGTTCTAGACGAGTATACAGCGTATGTCACATGTCAGTTCTAGACGAGTATACAGCGTGTGTCACATGTCAGTTCTAGACGAGTATACAGCGTATGTCACATGTCAGTTCTAGACGAGTATACAGCGTGTGTCACATGTCAGTTCTAGACGAGTATACAGCGTATGTCACATGTCAGTTCTAGACGAGTATACAGCGTATGTCACATGTCAGTTCTAGACAAGTATACAGCGTGTGTCACATGTCAGTTCTAGACAAGTATACAGCGTGTGTCACATGTCAGTTCTAGATGAGTATACAGCGTATGTCACATGTCAGTTCTAGACGAGTATACAGCGTGTGTCACATGTCAGTTCTAGACGAGTATACAGCGTATGTCACATGTCAGTTCTAGACAAGTATACAGCGTGTGTCACATGTCAGTTCTAGACGAGTATACAGCGTATGTCACATGTCAGTTCTAGACGAGTATACAGTGTATGTCACATGTCAGTTCTAGACGAGTATACAGCGTATGTCACATGTCAGTTCTAGACAAGTATACAGCGTATGTCACATGTCAGTTCTAGACGAGTATACAGCGTATGTCACATGTCAGTTCTAGACGAGTATACAGCGTGTGTCACATGTCAGTTCTAGACGAGTATACAGCGTATGTCACATGTCAGTTCTAGACGAGTATACAGCGTATGTCACATGTCAGTTCTAGACAAGTATACAGCGTGTGTCACATGTCAGTTCTAGACAAGTATACAGCGTGTGTCACATGTCAGTTCTAGACAAGTATACAGCGTATGTCACATGTCAGTTCTAGATGAGTATACAGCGTATGTCACATGTCAGTTCTAGACGAGTATACAGCGTATGTCACATGTCAGTTCTAGACGAGTATACAGCGTATGTCACATGTCAGTTCTAGACGAGTATACAGCGTGTGTCACATGTCAGTTCTAGACGAGTATACAGCGTATGTCACATGTCAGTTCTAGACGAGTATACAGCGTGTGTCACATGTCAGTTCTAGACGAGTATACAGCGTATGTCACATGTCAGTTCTAGACGAGTATACAGCGTATGTCACATGTCAGTTCTAGACGAGTATACAGCGTGTGTCACATGTCAGTTCTAGACGAGTATACAGCGTATGTCACATGTCAGTTCTAGACGAGTATACAGCGTGTGTCACATGTCAGTTCTAGACGAGTATACAGCGTGTGTCACATGTCAGTTCTAGACGAGTATACAGCGTATGTCACATGTCAGTTCTAGACGAGTATACAGTGGTGGGGCAGAAGAGCAGGGGGTACAGAGGTGGGGCAGAAGAGCAGGGGGTACAGAGGTGGGGCAGAAGAGCAGGGGGTACAGTGGTGGGGCAGAAGAGCAGGGGGTACAGTAGTGGGGCAGAAGAGCAGGGGGTACAGAGGTGGGGCAGAAGAGCAGGGGGTACAGTGGTGGGGCAGAAGAGCAGGGGGTACAGAGGTGGGGCAGAAGAGCAGGGGGGTACAGAGGTGGGGCAGAAGAGCAGGGGGTACAGTAGTGGGGCAGAAGAGCAGGGGGTACAGAGGTGGGGCAGAAGAGCAGGGGGTACAGTGGTGGGGCAGAAGAGCAGGGGGTACAGAGGTGGGGCAGAAGAGCAGGGGGTACAGAGGTGGGGCAGAAGAGCAGGGGGTACAGAGGTGGGGCAGAAGAGCAGGGGGGTACAGTGGTGGGGCAGAAGAGCAGGGGGTACAGAGGTGGGGCAGAAGAGCAGGGGGGTACAGTGGTGGGGCAGAAGAGCAGGGGGTACAGTGATGGGGCAGAAGAGCAGGGGGTACAGTGATGGGGCAGAAGAGCAGGGGGTACAGTAGTGGGGCAGAAGAGCAGGGGGTACAGAGGTGGGGCAGAAGAGCAGGGGGGTACAGTGGTGGGGCAGAAGAGCAGGGGGTACAGTGATGGGGCAGAAGAGCAGGGGGTACAGAGGTGGGGCAGAAGAGCAGGGGGTACAGTGATGGGGCAGAAGAGCAGGGGGTACAGTAGTGGGGCAGAAGAGCAGGGGGTACAGAGGTGGGGCAGAAGAGCAGGGGGGTACAGTGGTGGGGCAGAAGAGCAGGGGGTACAGTGATGGGGCAGAAGAGCAGGGGGTACAGAGGTGGGGCAGAAGAGCAGGGGGTACAGTGGTGGGGCAGAAGAGCAGGGGGTACAGTGATGGGGCAGAAGAGCAGGGGGTACAGAGGTGGGGCAGAAGAGCAGGGGGTACAGTGGTGGGGCAGAAGAGCAGGGGGTACAGAGGTGGGGCAGAAGAGCAGGGGGTACAGTGGTGGGGCAGAAGAGCAGGGGGTACAGTAGTGGGGCAGTTGAGCAGGGGGTACAGTGGTGGGGCAGAAGAGCAGGGGGTACAGAGGTGGGGCAGAAGAGCAGGGAGTACAGTGGTGGGGCAGTTGAGCAGGGGGTACAGTGGTGGGGCAGTTGAGCAGGGGGTACAGAGGTGGGGCAGAAGAGCAGGGGGTACAGAGGTGGGGCAGAAGAGCAGGGGGTACAGAGGTGGGGCAGAAGAGCGGGAGGTACAGAGGTGGGGCAGAAGAGCAGGGGGGTACAGTGGTGGGGCAGTTGAGCAGGGGGTACGGTGGTGGGGCAGTTGAGCAGGGGGTACAGAGGTGGGGCAGAAG
>JBBGZY010003735.1:0-22013 GCA_037952925.1 Lithobates clamitans
CTCCTCCTTCCCAAACATTCCTTCTTCATCCTTTCCTTCATCCTTCCCAAACATTCCCTTCATCATCCTTTCCTTCATCTTCCTTCCCAAACATTCCCTTATTCATCCTTTCCTTCATCCTCCTTCCCAAACATTCCCTTCTTCATCCTTTCCTTCATCCTCCTTCCCAAACATTCCCTTCTTCATCCTTTCCTTCATCCTTCCCAAACATTCCCTTCTTCATCCTTTCCTTCATCCTCCTTCCCAAACATTCCCTTCTTCATCCTTTCCTTCATCCTCCTTCCCAAACAATCCCTTATTCATCCTTTCCTTCATCCTCCTTCCCCAAACATTCCCTTCTTCATCCTTTCCTTCATCATCCTTCCCAAACATTCCCTTCTTCATCCTTTCCTTCATCCTCCTTCCCAAACATTCCCTTCTTCATCCTTTTCTTCATCCTCCTTAATAACAGCCCATTGTCAAACCTTTCTTTCCTCTTTTTTTTTTCCATTTATCTTCCCCACCAACAGTCCTACATCATCCTCTTCCTCTCCTCTCCATCCCCTTCACCCCTCCTCCCCCGCTCTGTCCCTGTGGTGAGGTCATGGTTCGGAGGTCCTCTGGGATATTTGGACTTAATGAGATGTTATTTATAAGGTGTGAAGAAACTGATCTTCTCCGTCGCAGCAAATTAAAAATCAGCAGAAGCCGCATCTGACTGGTCAATAAACACCTTATATATCGAGTTCAACCCCCGGTATAAATAACCCAACAGATGGTGGAAAATGACCATCATCGGGCAATTACTCAGACTCCGCCCCTTCCCAAATATTACTGTGACTTATCCGTACCACTTCAAACTGTGACCGATCCCTACCTGTACAAACCCAACCCCCTTCCCCAATATTACTGTGACCGATCCCTACCTGTACAAACCCAACCCCCTTCCCCAATATTACTGTGACCGATCCCTCCCACTACAAACCCAACCCCCTTCCCCAATATTACTGTGACCGATCCCTACCTGTACAAACCCAACCCCCTTCCCCAATATTACTGTGACTGATCCCTACCTGTACAAACCCAACCCCCTTCCCCAATATTACTGTGACCGATCCCTCCCACTACAAACCCAACCCCCTTCCCCAATATTACTGTGACTGATACCTCCCACTACAAACCCAACCCCCTTCCCCAATATTACTGTGACTGATCCCTACCTGTACAAACCCAACCCCCTTCCTCAATATTACTGTGACCAATCCCTCCCACTACAAACCCAACCCCCTTCCCCAATATTATTGTGACTGATCCCTCCCACTACAAACCCAACCCCCTTCCCCAATATTACTGTGACCGATCCCTCCCACTACAAACCCAACCCCCTTCCTCAATATTACTGTGACTGATCCCTACCTGTACAAACCCAACCCCCTTCCCCAATATTACTGTGACTGATCCCTCCCACTACAAACCCAACCCCCTTCCCCAATATTACTGTGACTGATCCCTCCCACTACAAATATAAACCCCTTACCCAGCCGGGTTTCTGTATCTAAGGGTTGTGACCCCAATCGGGTGACGGGCGTGTCTGTGATGGGCGTGTCTGTGATGGGTGTGTCTGTGACGGGCGTGTCTGTGACGGGTGTGTCTGTGATGGGTGTGTCTGTGACTGGTGTGTCTGTGGCGGGTGTGTCTGTGATGGGCATGCCTGTGATGGGCGTGTCTGTGATGGGCCTTTCTGTGATGGGCGTGTCTGTGATGGGTGTGTCTGTGACGGGCGTGTCTGTGACGGGCGTGTCTGTGACGGGCGTGTCTGTGACGGGTGTGTCTGTGATGGGCGTGTCTGTGATGGGCGTGTCTGTGATGGGTGTGTGGATGAAATGAGTGGCCAGTGACACATCATGTTCTATGTTCAGGATCGTGTATTTCCCCCATCTTGGATGCAGCCAATAAACAATACGAAGAATGAATCACAAAGTGCATTTGAAACTATTCAAAATATTTCCTAAAACAACACCAGCAACCTTGGAGCAGAGAAAATGGGGTGTGGGGGGATGGGTGTTTGAGAAGGGTTAACAGATGGGAGGGTGACATTTCATGGAGAGGATGGGGTGTAAGGGGGGATGAGTGGTTGGGAAGGGTCAACAAATGAGAGAGGGACATTCATGGAGAGGATGGGGTGTAAGGGAGGGTGAGTGGTTGGGAAGGGTTAACAGATTGGTGGGTGACATTACATGGAGAGGATGGGGTGTTGGGGGGATGAGTGGTTGGGAAGGGTTATTAGATGAAAGGGGGACATTACATGGAGAGGATGGTGTGTTGGGGGATGAGTGGTTGGGAAGGGTTTATAGATGGGAGGAGGACATTACATGGAGAGGATGGGGTGTTGGGGGGATGAGTGGTTGGGAAGGGTTATTAGATGAAAGGGGGACATTACATGGAGAGGATGGGGTGTTGGGGGGATGAGTGGTTGGGAAGGGTTATTAGATGAAAGGAGGACATTACATGGAGAGGATGGGGTGTTGGGGGGATGGATTGTTGGGAAGGGTTAATAGATGGGAGGAGGACATTACATGGAGAGGACAGGGTGTTGGGGGGATGAGTGGTTGGGAAGGGTTATTAGATGGGGGGAGGACATTACATGGAGAGGATGGGGTGTTGGGGGGATGAGTGGTTGGGAAGGGTTAATAGATGGGAGGAGGACATTACATGGAGAGGATGGGGTATAAGGGGGGATGAGTGGTTGGGAAGGCTTAACAAATGGGAGGGGGACATTACATGGAGAGGATGGGCTGTAAGGGGGGATGAGTGGTTGGGAAGGGTTAATAGATGGGAGGAGGACATTATATGGAGAAGACGGGATGTTGGGGGGATGAGTGGTTGGGAATGGTTAATAGATTGGAGGAGAACATTACATTGAGAGGATGGGGTATTGGGGGCTGAGTGGTTGGGAAGGGTCAACAAATGAGAGGGGGACATTACATGGAGAGGATGGGGTGTAAGGGGGGATGAGTGGTTGGGAAGGGTTAATAGATGGGAGGGGGACATTATATGGAGAAGACGGGATGTTGGGGGGATGAGTGGTTGGGAATGGTTAATAGATTGGAGGAGAACATTACATTGAGAGGATGGGGTATTGGGGGCTGAGTGGTTGGGAAGGGTCAACAAATGAGAGGGGGACATTACATGGAGAGGATGGGGTGTTGGGGGGAAGAGTGGTTGGGAAGGGTTAATAGATGGAAGGAGGACATTACATGGAGAGGACAGGGTGTTGGGGGGAAGAGTGTTTCAGAAGGGTTATTAGATGAAAGGAGGACATTACATGGAGAGGATGGGGTGTTGGGGGGATGAGTGGTTGGGAACGGTTAACAGATGGGAGGAGGACATTACATGGAGAGGACAGGGTGTTGGGGGGATGAGTGGTTGGGAAGGGTTAACAGATGAAAGGAGGACATTACATGGAGAGGATGGGGTGTTGGGGGGCTGAGTGGTTAGGAAGGGTTATTAGATGAAAGGAGGACATTACATGGAGAGGACAGGGTGTTGGGGGGATGAGTGGTTGGGAACGGTTAACAGATGGGAGGAGGATATTACATGGAGAGGACAGGGTGTTGGGGGGATGAGTGTTTCGGAAGGGTTATTAGATGAAAGGGGGACATTACATGGAGAGGATGGTGTGTTGGGGGGATGAGTGTTTGGGAAGGGTTTATAGATGGGAGGAGGACATTACATGGAGAGGATGGGGTGTTGGGGGGGATGAGTGGTTGGGAAGGGTTATTAGATGAAAGGAGGACATTACATGGAGAGGATGGGGTGTTGGGGGGATGAGTGGTTGGGAAGGGTTATTAGATGAAAGGAGGACATTACATGGAGAGGATGGGGTGTTGGGGGGATGGATTGTTGGGAAGCGTTAATAGATGGGAGGAGGACATTACATGGAGAGGACAGGGTGTTGGGGGGATGACTGGTTGGGAAGAGTTAACAGATGAAAGGAGGACATTACATGAAGAGGATGGGGTGTTGGGGGGATGAGTGGTTGGGAAGTGGTAATAGATGGGAGGGGTACATTACATGGAGAGGACAGGGTGTAAGGGGGGATGAGTGGTTGGGAAGGCTTAACAAATGGGAGGGGGACATTACATGGAGAGGATGGGCTGTAAGGGGGGATGAGTGGTTGGGAAGGGTTAATAGATGGGAGGAGGACATTATATGGAGAAGACGGGTTGTTGGGGGGATGAGTGGTTGGGAAGGGTTAATAGATTGGAGGAGAACATTACATTAAGAGGATGGGGTATTGGGGGATGAGTGGTTGGGAAGGGTCAACAAATGAGAGGGGGACATTACATGGAGAGGATGGGGTGTTGGGGGGATGAGTGGTTTGGAAGGGTTAATAGATGGGAGGAGGAGATTACATGGAGAGGACGGGGTGTTGGGGGATGAGTGGTTTGGAAGGGTTAATAGATGGGAGGAGGAGATTACATGGAGAGGACGGGGTGTTGGGGGGATGAGTGGTTGGGAAGGGTTTATAGATGGGAGGAGGACATTACATGGAGAGGACGGGGTGTTGGGGGGATGAGTGGTTGGGAAGGGTTATTAGATGAAAGGAGGACATTACATGGAGAGGATGGGGTGTTGGGGGGATGAGTGGTTGGGAAGGGTTGTTAGATGAAAGGAGGACATTACATGGAGAGGATGGTGTGTTGGGGGGATGAGTGGTTGGGAAGGGTTAATAGATGGGAGGAGGACATTACATGGAGAGGACAGGGTGTTGGGGGGATGAGTGTTTCGGAAGGGTTATTAGATGGGGGGAGGACATTACATGGAGAGGATGGAGTGTCGGGGGGATGAATTGTTGGGAAGGGTTAATAGATGGGAGGAGGACATTACATGGAGAGGATGGGGTGTTGGGGGGATGGATTGTTGGGAAGGGTTAACAGATGGGAGGAGGACATTACATGGAGAGGACAGGGTGTAAGGGGGGATGAGTGGTTGGGAAGGGTTAATAGATGGGAGGAGGACATTACATGGAGAGGACAGGGTGTTGGGGGGATGAGTGGTTGGGAAAGGTTAATAGATGGGAGGAGGACATTACATCGAGAGGATGGGGAGTTGGGGGGATGGGTGTTTGGGAAGGGTTAATAGATGGGAGGGGGACATTACATGGAGAGAATGGGGAGTTGGGGGATGGGTGTTTGGGAAGGGTTAATAGATGGGAGGGGGACATTTCATGGAGAGGATGGATTGTTGGGGTGGTTAATAGATGGAAGGAGGACATTACATGGAGAGGATGGATTGTTGGGGTGGTTAATAGATAGGAAGAGGACATTACATGGAGAGGATGGGGTGTTGGGGAATGGGTAGTTGAGAAGCGTTAATAGATGGGAAGAGGACATTACATGGGACCAGATGGCTTGCATCCGAGGGTACTTAGGGAACTCAGTCAGGTGATTGCCAGACCGTTGTTCCTAATTTTTACAGACAGTCTATTGACTGGAATGGTACCAGCTGACTGGAGAAAAGCCAATGTAGCACCAATATTTAAAAAGGGCCCAAAAAACATCCCTGGGAATTACAGACCAGTTAGCCTAACATCAATAGTATGTAAACTCTTGGAGGGGATGATAAGGGACTATATACAAGATTTTAGTAATAAGAATGATATCATTAGCAGTAATCAGCATGGATTCATGAAGAATCGTTCTTGCCAAACCAATCTATTAACCTTCTATGAGGAGGTGAGTTGCCATCTAGATAAAGGAAGGCCCGTAGACGTGGTGTATCTGGATTTTGCAAAAGCATTTGACACAGTTCCCCATAAACGTTTACTGTACAAAATAAGGTGCGTTGGCATGGACCATAGGGTGAGTACATGGATTGAAAACTGGCTACAAGGGCGTGTTCAGAGGGTGGTGATAAATGGGGAGTACTCAGAATGGTCAGGGGTGGGTAGTGGGGTTCCCCAGGGTTCTGTGCTGGGACCAATCCTATTTAATTTGTTTATAAACGATCTGGAGGATGGGATAAACAGTTCAATCTCTGTATTTGCAGACGATACTAAGCTAAGCAGGGCAATAACTTCTCCGCAGGATGTGGAAATCTTGCAAAAAGACCTGAACAAATTAATGGGGTGGGTGACTACATGGCAAATGAGGTTCAATGTAGAAAAATGTAAAATAATGCATTTGGGTGCCAAAAATATGAATGCAATCTATAGACTGGGGGGAGAACCTCTGGGGGAATCTAGGATGGAAAAAGACTTGGGGGTCCTAGTGGATGATAGGCTCAGCAACGGCATGCAATGCCAAGCTGCTGCTAATAAAGCAAACAGAATATTGGCATGCATTAAAAGGGGGATCAACTGCAGAGATAAAACGATAATTCTCCCGCTCTACAAGACTCTGGTCCGGCCGCACCTGGAGTATGCTGTCCAGTTCTGGGCACCAGTCCTTACGAGGGACGTACTGGAAATGGAGCGACTACAAAGAAGGGCAACAAAGCTAATAAAGGGTCTGGAGGATCTTAGTTATGAGGAAAGGTTGCGAGCACTGAACTTATTCTCTCTGGAGAAGAGACGCTTGAGAGGGGATATGATTTCAATTTACAAATACTGTACTGGTGACCCCACAATATATAAATACCGGACTGGTGACCCCACAATATATAAATACCGGACTGGTGACCCCACAATATACAAATACCGGACTGGTGACCCCACAATATACAAATACCGGACTGGTGACCCCACAATATACAAATACCGGACTGGTGACCCCACAATATATAAATACCGGACTGGTGACCCCACAATATACAAATACCGGACTGGTGACCCCACAATAGGGATAAAACTTTTTCGCAGAAGAGAGTTTAATAAGACTCGTGGCCACTCATTACAATTAGAAGAAAAGAGGTTTAACCTTAAACTACGTAGAGGGTTCTTTACTGTAAGAGCGGCAAGGATGTGGAATTCCCTTCCACAGGCGGTGGTCTCAGCGGGGAGCATTGATAGCTTCAAGAAACTATTAGATAATCACCTGAATGACCGCAATATACAGGGATATGTAATGTAATACTGACACATAATCACACACATAGGTTGGACTTGATGGACTTGTGTCTTTTTTCAACCTCACCTACTATGTAACTATGTAACTATGTAACATGGAGAGGATGGGTAGTTTTGCAGGGGATGAGTGATTGGGAAGGGTTGATAGATGGGAGAAGGACATTGTAGACACGAGAGGACCATATGTTAGAGGGATGAATGGTTGGAAAGGGTCAATAGATAGGAAGACATTGCATGGAGAGGATGGGGTGTTGGGGGGATGGGTGGTTGGGAAGGGTTATTGGATGGGAGGGTGACATTATATGAAGAGGACAGACTGTTGGGAGTTCCGATGGTTTGGGCAAGGTCAATGGATGGGTGGAGGACATTACATGGAGAGGACGGGGTGTTGGGGGATGGATTGTTGGGAAGGGTCATGGGATGGAAGGAGGACATTACGTGGAGAGGATGGGTAGTTTTGCAGAGGATGAGTGATTGGGAAGGGTTAATAGATGGGAGGGGGACATTACATGGAGAGGATGGGGTGTTGGGGGATGGATTGTTGGGAAGGGTCAAGGGATGGAAGGAGGACATTACATGGAGAGGATGGGTAGTTTTGCAGAGGATGAGTGATTGGGAAGGGTTGATAGATGGGAGAAGGACATTGTAGAAACAAGAGGACCATATGTTAGAGGGATGAATGGTTGGAAATGGTCAATGGATAGGAAGACATTGCATGGAGAGGATGGGGGGATGGGTGGTTAGGAAGGGTTATTGGATGGGAGGGTGACATTATATGGAGAGGACGGGGTGTTGGGGGTTGGGTGGTTGGGAAGGGTTAATACATGGGAGAGGGGCATTACATGGAGAGGACAGACTGTTGGGAGTTCCAATGGTTGGGCAAGGTCAATGGATGGGTGGAGGACATTACATGGAGAGGACAGGGTGTTGGGGGATGGATTGTTGGGAAAAGTCAAGGGATGGAAGGAGGACATTACATGGAGAGGATGGGTAGTTTTGCAGAGGATGAGTGATTGGGAAGGGTTGATAGATGGGAGAAGGACATTGTAGAAACGAGAGGACCATATGTTAGAGGGATGAATGGTTGGAATTGGTCAATGGATAGGAAGACATTGCATGGAGAGGATGGGGGGATGGGTGGTTAGGAAGGGTTATTGGATGGGAGGGTGACATTATATGGAGAGGACGGGGTGTTGGGGGTTGGGTGGTTGGGAAGGGTTAATACATGGGAGAGGGGCATTACATGGAGAGGACAGACTGTTGGGAGTTCCAATGGTTGGGCAAGGTCAATGGATGGGTGGAGGACATTACATGGAGAGGACAGGGTGTTGGAGGATGGATTGTTGGGAAGGGTCAAGGGATGGAAGGAGGACATTACATGGAGAGGATGGGTAGTTGGGGGGAATTGTTGGTTGGGAATGGTTAAAAGATGGGAGGGGGCATTACATGGAAAAGACAGTGTGTCAGGGGTATAAATGGTTGGGAAGGGTTGATAGATGGGAGGAGGACATTAAAAGGAGAGGATGGGGTGTTGGGGTTATATGATTGGGAAGGGGACATTACATGTAGAGGACAGTGTGTCAGGGATATGGATTGTTGGGAAGGGTCAAGGAATGGGTGGAGGACATTACATGGAGAGGATGGAGTTTTGGGGGGAATTGTTGGTTGGGAATGGTTAAAAGATGGGAGGGGGCATTACATGGAAAAGACAGTGTGTCAGGGGTATGAATGGTTGGGAAGGGTTGATAGATGGGAGGAGGACATTAAAAGGAGAGGATGGGGTGTTGGTGGTTATATGGCTGGGAAGGGGACATTACATGTAGAGGACAGTGTGTCGGGTGTATGGATTGTTGGGAAGGGTCAAGGAATGGGTGGAGGACATTACATGGAGAGGATGGAGTGTTGGGGTGGTGAATAGACTGGAGGGGGGCATTACATGGAAATGTCAGGGTGTTATAGGGCATGGGTGTTTGGGAGAAGTTAATAGATGGAAGTGGGACATTACATGGAGAGGACAGGGTGTTGGGGATATAGATGGTTGGGAAGGGTCAATGGATGGGAAGCGGACATTTCAGGTAGAGGAGGAAGGTGTGTTAGGGGAGATGGGTGGTTGATAAGGGTTAATACATAAAAAGAGGACAATACATGGAGAGGATGGGGTGTTGAGGGCCGGGGGGATGAGTGGTTGGGAAGGGTTGATAGATAGGAGGAGGATATTACATGGAGAGGATTGGTTATTGGGGGGTTGTAAGGTTGAGGAAGGTTAATGGATGAGAGGAAGACATTACATAGAGAGGACAGGGTGTTGGAAGGATGGATTGTTGGGAAGGGTCAAGGGATGGGAAGAGGACATTACATGGATAGGATGGGGTGTTGGGGGTGTGGAGTGGTTGGGAAGGGTCAATGGATAGGAGGAGGACATTACATGGAGAGGACAGGGGGTTGAGTGCCGGGGGAGGGGGGGGGGTGAGTGGTTGTGAAGGGTTGATAGATAGGAGGAGGACTTTACATTGAGAGGATTGGGTATTGGGGGATGTATGGTTGAGGAAGGTTAATGGATGGGAAGAAGACATTACATAGAGAGGACAGGGTGTTGGGGGGATATGTGGCTGAGAAAGGTTTTTCGACGGAGTGTTTTGGGAAATGTTGGTTGGAATTGGTTAATAGAGGAGAAGGGGACATTACATGAAGGGGATGGGGTGTTGGGGGAATGAGTGGTTGGGAAGGGTTAATGGATGGGAGGAGGACAATACACAGAGAGGACACATTTTGGGGGTGATGGGTGGTTGGGAAAGGATAATGGATGGGGGGAAATTACATGGAGAGGACAGGATGGTTGGGAAGGGTTAATAGATAGGCGGGCAGTGGGTGGAGGGAGTGGAGTGGGCAGGGTTGAGTCTCTCTGGAGTGGGTGCAGCGATGTTGGTGGGTCAGTCTCTCAGGAGGACAGGCAGGGAGAAGGGAGTGCTGGTCCAGGATGAGGTATGACAGTGCTGGTCCAGGATGAGGTATGACAGTGCTGGTCCAGAATGAGGGATGACAGGCGTCAGGTACAGAAGGGATCACATCCTCTGTCATTTCTTCTCACGATCCGGGTTGGCTCTCTCCTGTCTCAACTCTCTGTCTCTGCTGTCTCCCTTCTTATGCTGAATCCATAGGATAAGGCTACCTGTCCTTGCATGCCCTGTGGTCAGCTTTCCTCTTCCTATTGGTTGGGTTTAGCTGCAGATAGAGCAATGCTGTGTTCCTGGATTTCGGCACATGTGGGGTGTGATGTCAGAAGAGCTGACAATCTATCGATAAGATGTGATTTAGAAGAGACTTGTCTGTAGGTCGGTTCTGCCTGGTGCCCAGTCCATACAGGCGATCAGAAAGAAGATCCAAAACCTTCAGAAGTTGGTGGACGATGCCGAGGATCGAGCTGATGCGAAGAAGAGGGAGCTGGATATAGAGAGAGAAAATCGGGAAAGGGTAAGATAGGGACCAATCAATCTCTGTCCCTGGGATGAACTGTGCTGCCGTGCTGAATGTGGGATGAACTGTGCTGGGGTCCTCAACCACCATTTTTGGGATGGACTGTGCTGTGGTGTTTAGCCTCTGTCCCTGGGATCCGTGCTGGGGTCCTCGACCACTGTCCCTGGGATGGACTGTGCTCGATCAGTATATAAGATGTGTGTATATAGGATGTGTGTATATAGGATGTGTGTATATAAGATGTGTGTATATAGGATGTGTGTATATAAGATGTGTGTATATAAGATGTGTGTATATAAGATGTGTGTATATAAGATGTGTGTATATAAGATGTGTGTATATAAGATGTGTGTATATAAGATGTGTGTATATAGGATGTGTGTATATAAGATGTGTGTATATAAGATGTGTGTATATAAGATGTGTGTATATAAGATGTGTGTATATAAGATGTGTGTATATAGGATGTGTGTATATAAGATGTGTGTATATAAGATGTGTGTATATAAGATGTGTGTATATAAGATGTGTGTATATAGGATGTGTGTATATAAGATGTATGTATATAAGATGTGTGTATATAAGATGTATGTATATAAGATGTGTGTATATAGGATGTGTGTATATAAGATGTATGTATATAAGATGTGTGTATATAAGATGTGTGTATATAAGATAGTTACATAGTAGATGAGGGTGAAAAAAGACACAAGTCCATCAAGTCCAACCTATGTGTGTGATTATATGTCATATTACATTATATATCCCTGTATGTTGCGGTCATTCAGGTGATTATCTAATAGTTTCTTGAAGCTATCAATGCTCCCCGCTGAGACCACCGCCTGTGGAAGGGAATTCCACATCCTTGCCGCTCTTACACTAAAGAACCCTCTACATAGTTTAAGGTTAAACCTCTTTTCTTCTAATTGTAATGAGTGTCTTATTAGTCTTATTAAACTCTCTTCTGCGAAAAAGTTTTCTCCCTATTTTGGCGTCACCAGTCCGGTATTTATATATTGTGGGGTCACCAGTCCGGTATTTGTATATTGTGGGGTCACCAGTCCGGTATTTGTATATTGTGGGGTCACCAGTCCGGTATTTGTATATTGTGTGGTCACCAGTCCGGTATTTATATATTGTGGGGTCACCAGTCCGGTATTTGTATATTGTGGGGTCACCAGTCCGGTATTTGTATATTGTGGGGTCACCAGTCCGGTATTTGTATATTGTGGGGTCACCAGTCTGGTATTTGTATATTGTGTGGTCACCAGTCTGGTATTTATATATTGTGGGGTCACCAGTCCGGTATTTATATATTGTGGGGTCACCAGTCCGGTATTTATACATTGTGGGGTCACCAGTCCGGTATTTATATATTGTGGGGTCACCAGTCCGGTATTTATATATTGTGGGGTCACCAGTCCGGTATTTGTATATTGTGGGGTCACCAGTCCGGTATTTGTATATTGTGGGGTCACCAGTCCAGTATTTATATATTGTGGGGTCACCAGTCCGGTATTTATATATTGTGGGGTCACCAGTCCGGTATTTGTATATTGTGGGGTCACCAGTCCGGTATTTGTATATTGTGGGGTCACCAGTCCAGTATTTATATATTGTGGGGTCACCAGTCCGGTATTTATATATTGTGGGGTAACCAGTCCGGTATTTATATATTGTGGGGTCACCAGTCCGGTATTTATATATTGTGGGGTCACCAGTCCGGTATTTATATATTGTGGGGTCACCAGTCCGGTATTTATATAATGAAATCATATCCCCTCTCAAGCGTCTCTTCTCCAGAGAGAATAAGTTCAGAGCTCACAACCTTTCCTCATAACTAAGATCCTCCAGACCCTTTATTAGTTTTGTTGCCCTTCTTTGTAGTCGCTCCATTTCCAGTACATCCTTCCTGAGGACTGGTGCCCAGAACTGGACAGCATACTCCAGGTGCGGCCGGACCAGAGTCTTGTAGAGCGGGAGAATTATCCTTTTATCTCTGGAGTTGATCTCCTTTTTAATGCCAATATTCTGTTTGCTTTATTAGCAGCAGCTTGGCATTGCATGTCATTGCTGAGCCTATCATCTACTAGGACCCCCAGGTCCTTCTCCATCCTAGATCCCCCCAGAGGTTCTCCCCCCAGTCTATAGATTGACTTCAGATTTTTGCCACCCAAATGCATTATTTTACATTTTTCTACATTGAACCTCATTTGCCATGTAGTCACCCCTCCCCCATTAATTTGTTCAGATCTTCTTGCAAGGTTTCCACATCCTGCGGAGAAGTTATTGCCCTGCTTAGCTTAGTATCGTCCACAAATACAGAGATTGAACTGTTTATCCCATCCTCCAGGTCATTTATGAACAAATTAAATAGGATTGGTCCCAGCACAGAACCCTGGGGAACCCCACTACCCACCCCTGACCATTCTGAGTACTCCCCATTTATCCCCACCCTCTGAACTCGCCCTTGTAGCCAGTTTTCAATCCATGTACTCACCCTATGGTCCATGCCAACACACCTTATTTTGTACAGTAAACGTTTATGGGGAACTGTGTCAAATGCTTTTGTAAAATCCAGATACACCACGTCTACGGGCCTTCCTTTATCTAGATGGCAACTCACCTCCTCATAGAAGGTTCATAGATTGGTTTGGCAAGAACGATTCTTCATGAATCCATGCTGATTACTGCTAATGATATCATTCTTATTACTAAAATCTTGTATATAGTCCCTTATCATCCCCTCCAAGAGTTTACATACTATTGATGTTAGGCTAACTGGTCTGTAATTCCCAGGGATGTATTTTGGGCCCTTTTTAAATATTGGTGCTACATTGGCTTTTCTCCAATCAGCTGGTACCATTCCAGTCAATAGACTGTCTGTAAAAATTAGGAACAACGGTCTGGCAATCACCTGACTGAGTTCCCTAAGTACCCTCGGGTGCAAGCCATCTGGTCCCGGTGATTTATTAATGTTAAGTTTCTCAAGTCTAATTTTAATTCTGTCCTCTGTTAACCATGGAGGTGCTTCCTGTGTTGTGTCCTGAGGATAAACACTGCAGTTTTGGTTACTGAAGCCCCCCGATTCACTTGTGAAGACTGAGGAGAAGAATAAATTCAATACCTTCGCCATCTCCCCATCCTTTGTAACCAGATGTCCTTCCTCATTCTTTATGGGGCCAATATGGTCTGTCCTCCCTTTTTTACTGTTTACATACTTAAAGAATTTCTTGGGATTTTTTTTGCTCTCCTCCGCTATGTGTCTTTCATGTTCTATCTTAGCCGTCCTAATTGCACCCTTACATTTCCTGTTGCATTCTTTATAAAGTCTGAATGCTGATGATGATCCCTCAACCTTGTATTTTTTGAAGGCCTTCTCCTTTACTTTTATATGTATTTTTACATTGGAGTTAAGACATCCAGGACTTTTGTTCGCTCTTTTAAATTTATTACCCAATGGGATACATTGGCTAATGCCCTTATTTATTATGCTCTTAAAGTCAGATGACCTGTCCCGTCATATTCATGTCAAAGGAAGATGGTCAGATGACCTGTCCCCTCATATTCATGTCATAGGAAGATGGTCAGATGACCCGTCCAGTCATATTCATGTCATAGGAAGACAGTCAGATGACCCAACCGGTCATATTCATGGCATAGGAAGGCGGTCAGATTACCTGTCCAGTCATATTCATGTCATAGGAAAAGGGTCAGATGATCTGTCCCCTCATATTCATGTCATATGAGGTGAGATGACCCGTCCAGTCATATTCATGCAATAGAAAGACGGTCAGATGACCCATCCAGTCATATTCATGTCATAGGAAGAGGGTCAGATGACCCATCCAGTCATATTCATGTCATAGGAAAAGGGTCAGATGATCTGTCCCCTCATATTCATGTCATATGAGGTGAGATGACCCGTCCAGTCATATTCATGCAATAGAAAGATGGTCAGATGACCCATCCAGTCATATTCATGTCATAGGAAGATGGTCAGATGACATGTCCAGTCATATTCATGTCATAGGAAGAGGGTCAGATGACCCATCCAGTCATATTCATGCCATAGAAAGACGGTCAGATGACCCATCCAGTCATATTCATGTCATAGGAAGAGGGTCAGATGACCCATCCAGTCATATTCATGTCATAGGAAGACAGTCAGATGACCCGTCCCGTCATATTCATGTCATAGGAAGAGGGTCAGATGACCCGTCCCGTCATATTCATGCCATAGAAAGACGGTCAGATGACCCAACCGGTCATATTCATGTCATAGGAAGAGGGTCAGATGACCCATCCAGTCATATTCATGTCATAGGAAGAGGGTCAGATGACCCGTCCCGTCATATTCATGTCATAGGAAGAGGGTCAGATGACCCGTCCCGTCATATTCATGCCATAGAAAGACGGTCAGATGACCCATCCGGTCATATTCATGTCATAGGAAGAGGGTCAGATGACCTGTCCAGTTATATTCACAGCATAGGAAGACGGTCAGATGACCCATCCGGTCATATTCACGTCATAGGAAGACGGTCAGATGACCCATCCGGTCATATTCACATCATAGGAAGACGGTCAGATGACCCATCCGGTCATATTCACGTCATAGGAAGAGGGTCTGATGACCTGTCCCCTCATATTCAGGTCATATGAGGTGAGATGACTCATCCGGTCATATTCATGTGATAGGAATACAGTCAGTTGACCCATTTGGTCATATTTCTGTTATAGGAAGACGGTCAGATGACCCACCCACCATATTCATGTCATAGGAAGAGGGTCAGCTGACTCATCCTGTCATATTCATGCCATAGGAGGTGAGATGACCCAACCGGTCATATTTGTCATAGGAAGATGGTGAGATTACCCGTCCCATCATATTTATGTCATAGGAAGATGGTGAGATTACCCGTCCCATCATATTTATGTCATAGGAAGATGGTGAGATTACCCGTCCCATCATATTTATGTCATAGGAGGTGAGATTACCTGTCCCATCATATTTATGTCATAGGAAGATGGTCAGATGACCCGTCCCATCATATTCATGTCATAGGAGGTGAGATTACCCGTCCCATCATATTTATGTCATAGGAAGACGGTCAGATGACCCACCCACCATATTCATGTCATAGGAAGAGGGTCAGCTGACTCATCCCGTCATATTCATGCCATAGGAGGTGAGATGACCCATACCGTCATATTTGTCATAGGAAGATGGTGAGATTACCCGTCCCATCATATTCATGTCATAGGAGGTGAGATTACCCGTCCCACCATATTTATGTCATAGGAAGATGGTCAGATGACCTGTCCCATCATATTCATGTCATAGGAAGACGTTCAGATGACCCGTCCCGTGATATTCACATCATAGGAAGACGGTCAGATGACCCATCCCGTCATATTCATGAACCTTCCTCTTTTCTTCTCCATCTTTCAGGCTGAATCTGATGTGGCCTCTCTGAACAGACGTATCCAGCTGGTAGAGGAAGAGTTAGATCGTGCCCAAGAACGATTGGCAACAGGTCTGCAGAAACTGGAGGAAACTGAGAAGGCTGTGGATGAGAGCGAAAGGTATGTCTGGTGCCCATTCGCTAAGTACACATCCCGGTGGTCATTACAGACATGGGATCCAGTATCCACTCATATATGACATAAACATGCTATATGGTGCCCAGTCAAGACATGGTATCATACTTATCCTGAGCACAGGATTTTCTTCCCTAGGAGATGGGACTTTGTGCCCACCTGGGGCGTGGGATCTAGTGCTCCCCTGGGACAAGGGATCTAGTACTCACCTGGTACAAGGGATCTAGTGCCCTCCTGGGACATGGGATCTAGTGCCCTCCTGGGACAAATGGGTGGTGAGATCGAAAATGGATCTACATCGGGGGGGGGGGACATTGTTTCTTTATTTTTAATAAAGGAATTGTAAAAAACAGCCTCCTGTTTTTATTTATTTTTACACTTTTTTGGTGATTGAGTATGGGTGCAATGTACCCCATACTCATTCACATGGGGGAAGGTGGAATCCGGAGGCCCCCTTGTTAAAGGGACTTCCAGATTCCGATTAGCCCCCCTGCCCGCAGATCCCCACCACGACCGGCCAGGGTTGTGAGGATGAGGTCCTTGTCCCCATCAACATATATGTCAGTTTTGCTGCAGCAGGTTCTATACATGGGAAGCCCGTTGAGAGCTGTGAAAAGTGAAATAAGATGATAATTCCTATTTTGGCTGCTTTATAGAATGAAACAGCAAAGAATGGAATATATCAAATAGAATAGAAAATTAATAGAATAGTATATAAAATGAAAGAATAGAATAAAATACAATAGGATAGAATATAAAATAATAGAATAGAATAGACCAAAAATAGAATAGATTATAAAAGACTAGAATAAAACAGAATAGAAAAATTGTAAATAGAATAGAATAAAACAGAACAGAAAAGAAAAAAAAGAAATAGAATAGAAAAGAATAGAATAGAATAAAAAAATAAAGGCGAAGAGTAGAATATATTCTATTTATTTATACTCTAGTCCTTTTTTTCTATTATATTCTATTCTTTTATTTTCTATTCTATTATTTTCTATTCTTCTTTTTTATTCTATTCTACTCTATTTTCTTCTATTCAGGTCTGTTCTTTTATTTTCTATTCTATACTATTCTGTTTTATTCTATTCCTTTATTTTCCATTTCTTTCTATTCCCTTATCTTCTATTCTATTCGATTTTATTCTATTCTATAAAGCAGCTTAAATAGGAATCATCACCTTATTACACTTTTATCCTGCACTGTATTTATTGCAATATGTTTCCATTTCGAATTTGAAACATTTATTTCTAAGTCGTTATTATTGGGATATATAAATTCACATACATCTGTATCTTGGAATAACGAAACGCGTAGGTCTGGTGTAGAACAGACAGATGGAGGTGTAGGGGTACAACACGCAGCACATAGACATACAACGTAGGATATCTGTGTGTTGGGTGGTGTTTTATGTTCTTCTACATGTGAGGGAAATTCCCGGCTTCTTATTGGTGTGGTGAGGCGTGTAAGGTCCAATGTTGAAATGTTGATATGATAATGAATGGGCCGTCACTGATATGAAATGTCTCTTGCACATGGCAGGCGGGTGTTAAGGATGGTCCCAATGTTTCTACAATCCGGTCATTTCCAGTTTGGTTCCTTCAGATCTTATATGTGAAAACGTCTCTCTTTCAGAGGAATGAAGGTCATTGAGAACAGAGCCAGCAAAGATGAAGAGAAGATGCATGACCAGGACCTGCAGCTGAAAGAGGCCAAGCATGTAGCTGAGGACTCTGACAGGAAGTATGAAGAGGTAGGTTCTCCATCAATGGAGTTCACTAGTTCACAATGGGCGCCCTTTATCTTCATCTTAGAGCTCACCTGTCCATCATGGGTGCCTTATATCTCCAATCATTGGAGCTCATCCGTCCATCATGGGTGCCTTGTATCTCCAATCACTGGAGCTCACCTGTCCATCATGGGTGCCTTGTATCTCCAATGATCATTGGAGCTCATCCGTCCATCATGGGTGCCTTATATCTCCAATCATTGGAGCTCACCTGTCCATCATGGGTGCCTTGTATCTCCAATGATCATTGGAGCTCACCTGTCCATCATGGGTGCCTTGTATCTCCAATCATTGGAGCTCACCTGTCCATCATGGGTGCCTTGTATCTCCAATGATCATTGGAGCTCACCTGTCCATCATGGGTGCCTTGTATCTCCAATCACTGGAGCTCACCTGTCCATCATGGGTGCCTTGTATCTCCAATGATCATTGGAGCTCACCTGTCCATCATGGGTGCCTTGTATCTCCAATGATCATTGGAGCTCATCCGTCCATCATGGGTGCCTTATATCTCCAATCATTGGAGCTCACCTGTCCATCATGGGTGCCTTGTATCTCCAATGATCATTGGAGCTCACCTGTCCATCATGGGTGCCTTGTATCTCCAATGATCATTGGAGCTCATCCGTCCATCATGGGTGCCTTGTATCTCCAATCACTGGAGCTCACCTGTCCATCATGGGTGCCTTATATCTCCAATCATTGGAGCTCACCTGTCCATCATGGGTGCCTTGTATCTCCAATGATCATTGGAGCTCATCCGTCCATCACGGGTGCCTTATATCTCCAATCATTGGAGCTCCCCTGTCCATCATGGGTGCCTTGTATCTCCAATGATCATTGGAGCTCACCTGTCCATCATGGGTGCCTTGTATCTCCAATCACTGAAGCTCACCTGTCCCTCATGGGTGGCTTGTATCTACAATCACTGAAGCTCACCTGTCCATCATGGGTGCCTTGTATTGCCAATCATTAAATCCCACCTGTCCATCATGGTCGCCTTGTATCCCCAGGCACTGAAGATCACCTGTCCATTATGGGTGATTGTATCTTCAATCATTAGAGCCCACCTGTCCATCATGGGTGCCTTGTATCTCCAATGATCATTGGAGCTCATCCGTCCATCATGGGTGCCTTGTATCTCCAATCACTGGAGATCACCTGTCCATTATGGGTGATTTTATCTCCAATCATTAGAGTCCACCTGCCCATCATTGGTGTCTTGTATTTCCATTACTGGAGCTCAGCTGTCCACCATGAGTACCTTGTATGCCCATAATTGGAGCATTGTTGGGACTCAGCCCCTCATCTAATGATTTTTTGCAGAATCTATATAGACAATTCTCACATATTGGATTTGTATGTTCACAGGTTGCCCGGAAATTAGTGGTAATTGAGACAGAGCTGGAACGATCTGAGGAGAGAGCTGAAGTTGCTGAGAGGTGAGCCACTTTCTGTGAAGGGATGTCATGATGCTGGTAGGAGTGTTAGTACTGCAAAAGGGGTATCATGGGACTAGAGTTTTGAAGTCTCAGTACTGAAGTCTTGATGTTTCGAACCAAAAGTCTTGAAGGTCAGGTCTCAGTATTGGAGTCCTAAAGTCTCTGATATGGAGTATTAAAGTCTTTAACCCGTAGTACTGACGTTTTTGACCCAGAGTATTGATGTCTCTAACCTGAAATTGTAAAGTCTCTGACCTGGAGCGTTGCAGTCTGACCCGGAGGATATAGCTGGTTGGGTCAGTGACAAGTCCATCTGTAAATTTCTCTTTAATAATGATTGTTAGGACAGATTCTCCCTCTCCATCCCTCTTCTCATAATGTTCTTCCATTCTTCCTTTCCAAGTCGTTACCGAGAGTTAGAGATAGAACTGCGAACAATGGACCAAGCCTTGAAATCTCTGATAGCGGCAGAGGAAGAGGTACCGGAGAGGAGACTCTTTCTTCTGTCTCTTCCCCTGTCTCTCTATTTATCTATAATCTATGATATCTCTCCTCTGATAACACTCATTTCCTGCTGCATCCACACAGTGGCGCTATCTGAAGCCTTTCTATAGCACAGACAGGACAAACCCCCAAGATGGAGGTCCAATCTGAGTGCATGGCAGATACTTGTGTCCTTCATATGATAAATGAATGTTCTTCTCTCTATGCAGTGCTCATACCCAACCCCCCTCCCTCCATACACCACTCATACATCCCTCTACCACCCAACCCCCCCCCCCCCTTCCATACACCACTCATACACCCCTCTACCACCCCTACTCCCCTTCCATACACCACTCATACACCCCTCTACCACCCATACCCCCCCCTCCATACACCGCTCATACACCCCTCTACCACCCATACCCCCCCCTCCATACACCGCTCATACACCCCTCTACCACCCATACCCCCCATCCATATACCGCTCATACACCCCTCTACCACCCAACCCCCCCCTCCATACACCGCTCATACACCCCTCTACCACCCCTACACCCCTTCCATACACCACTCATACACCCCTCTACCACCCATACCCCCCATCCATATACCGCTCATACACCCCTCTACCACCCAACCCCCCCCTCCATACACCGCTCATACACCCCTCTACCAACCATACCCCCCATCCATATACCGTTCATACACCCCTCTACCACCCAACCCCCCCCTCCATACACCGCTTATACACCCCTCTACCACCCATACCCCCCCTTCCATACACCACTCATACACCCCTCTACCAACCATACCCCCCCTTCCATACACCGCTCATACATCCCTCTACCACCCATACCCCCCTCCATACACCGCTCATACACCCCTCTACCACCCCTACTCCCCTCCCATACACCCCTCTACCACCCCTACTCCCCTTCCATACACCGCTCATACACCCCTCTACCACCTAACCCCCCCCTTCCATACACCCCTCTACCACCCAACCCCCCCCCTTCCATACACCGCTCATACACCCCTCTACCACCCATACCCCCCCCTTCCATACACCGCTCATACACCCCTCTACCACCCATACCCCCCCTTCCATACACTGCTCATACACCCCTCTACCACCCAACCCCCCCCTCCATACACCGCTCATACACCCCTCTACCACCCATACCCCCCATCCATATACCGTTCATACACCCCTCTACCACCCAACCCCCCCCCTCCATACACCGCTCATACACCCCTCTACCACCCATACCCCCCCTTCCATACACCCCTCTACCACCCAACCCCCCCCCCCTTCCATACACCGCTCATACACCCCTCTACTACCCATACCCCCCATCCATATACCGCTCATACACCCCTCTACCACCCATACCCCCCCTTCCATACACCGCTCATACACCCCTCTACCACCCAACCCCCACCCTCCATACACCGCTCATACACCCCTCTACCACCCAACTCCCCCCCCCTCCATACACCACTCATACACCCCTCTACCACCCATACCCCCCATCCATATACCGCTCATACACCCCTCTACCACCCAACCCCCCCCCTCCATACACCGCTCATACACCCCTCTACCAACCATACCCCCCCTTCCATACACCGCTCATACACCCCTCTACCACCCAACCCCCCCCTCCATACACCGCTCATACACCCCTCTACCACCCAACTCCCCCTCCCTCCATACACCGCTCATACACCCCTCTACCACCCAACTCCCCCCCCCTCCATACACCGCTCATACACCCCTCTACCACCCATACCCCCCATCCATATACCGTTCATACACCCCTCTACCACCCAACCCCCCCCCTCCATACACCGCTCATACACCCCTCTACCACCCATACCCCCCTTCCATACACCGCTCATACACCCCTCTACTACCCATACCCCCCCTCCATACACCGCTCATACACCCCTCTACCACCCATACCCCCCCTTCCATACACCGCTCATACACCCCTCTACCACCCAACCCCCCCCTCCATACACCGCTCATACACCCCTCTACCAACCATACCCCCCCTTCCATACACCGCTCATACACCCCTCTACCACCCCTACACCCCTTCCATACACCACTCATACACCCCTCTACCACCCATACCCCCCCATCCATATACCGCTCATACAC